>APFE030197243.1:0-36729 GCA_000404065.3 Pinus taeda | reverse complement strand
AAAACAAAGGCAAACAAGTGTTTTAGGCCTACCTTGGGTCCAATGCAAGTTTGTGGAAGCCTCGCTCCCTCGCTCCAAATGAGCTTCCTTGAAGTGTATTCTGCAAACACAAACAAGCAAACAATTAAATAACACCTAAAAAGCCAATATTATAAAGCATATTCATCATAATGATCAAGGAGATTATGAAACAAACCACATAAGACAATTTGTTGAGAAAAATGAATCTGATTGTATTAATTCAAATGAAGAAGAACTTTACAACCTGTGCCTTGATGCACAAGCTCCTTCCAGGGTCCAACAAGAAGTCTCCTCTACTTTGACAAGTTTCACTCACTTCCCAATGAAGCCAAAAGGTATGTGATCTCTCCTCTCAAGCTTAACTAGGAAGCCCCAATTCCATCAGCATTTACCCTTAAAAATGTTTCAACTTCTAACCTCTCCAACAACTAACCCAATGCCTTAATTTATAGTGCAATGGAGGGAAGTTACTAGGTCCTCCTTCAAAGGGATAAAGTCCTCGTTCAAAGGGATAGCTCCTCCTATCAATGGATTAGCTCCTCTTTTGGGATGCATGAACCACCTTGGAGCGAACAATCCACGTCAAAATTCCTTCTAGAATCATCTAGAATTAACCGAAAGTGAGTTTTTTAGAATAAACTTGCGCCTTTTTTACTTTTACAGGGGTATGCACCCACCCCTTTACAGACAGAGTGTGCATATACACAGGTAACATGAACAAAGGGTGCGGGTCCACAGGCAAAAGTGAGAGAAAGTGCGGAACCAGAGCTTTATTGATTTTTAATGTCTTTCTCTCATTTGTAAAGCTTGACATGAAGAGCTGAGGTCTGAGACTTGCTTAGGAGGAAAGTATAAGTGATGATATACCCATACTGACTGCAAATAGTCATGGTGACGATATTTTTGTGTAACAAGCTGCATCACATAGAAGATCCCCCACTTTCAATTACCAAAATATTCTTCTTGGTCTATGTTATTCACGCAATAATTTTTGGCACAAAGATGTAAATTGTAGGGTTTGTGATTGGAAAAGAAGAAACTATAAAATCTACTCTAAGAGTAACTATATCAGAAAGCCCCGTGAAGATTATAACCAAAAATGTAACAACTTTGGTTCATTAAGTATGAATTAGAATACTACAAGTGCAACAATTTTAGACACACAACAAAATATTGCAGGTTGATCCCTCCTCTAAAGGAACCATAGCATGGTTTCAACAATTCTCTAAAAGAACCATCAAAAGTTTGGAAAAGGAAGGCTGAAAAATGTATGATCACTTTACAAGCTCAAAATAGGAAAAGTGAATTGTATGTTGATAGTAGCTATTCAAAACATATGACAGGGGATATAGATAAATTTATAACCTTGCAAAAAGAAAAATATGGATTGGTTTCATTGGGAAATGATTACTTAACTAAAATTTTACGAAAATATACATTCAAGCTTGGAAACAAGGATGCCATGGAAGAAATTTTTTATTCATTGAAAATATGAGGCATAACCTGCTAAGTGAGTCAAATGTGTTAACAAGGACACACACTTCTATTAAATTCAAAGAAATGTGAAATAAGAAAAGAGGGATCAGATTGATTAGAGGTGATAGCAACAAGGACTCCAGACAACATATACATCCTGGATGAGATTAGAAAGGAAAGTTGTTGTTTAGGGAAGGAAGATAAAAGTTGGCTTTCACATAGGAGAATGGGTCACATGAATTTTGACAATCTCGTTAAAATCAACAAAAAGGAAGCATTAAGAGATATACCTGAAAACTTAAAATTGGAAAACACCATGCGCAAGCACTGTAGCATCGAAAAAAATTGATCGATGAGGTCAAACCAAGGAACACTACCTCAAAATCATTGGAACTTATACATATAGATCTATGTGGACCGATGAGAGCTAAAGGGTTGAATGGTGAAAAATACTCCATGCTCCTTATTGATGATTACACCATAATTATAGGGGTATGTTTCTTGAAGAAAAATTTAGAAGCATTTGAATTCTTTAGGATTTACAAAGAGATAGTTGAAAACAAGACTGATTCGAAAATCAAGTTCTTAAGATTAGATAATGGAGGGTAGTTCATGTCAAAATAATTCCAACACTTCTATGAAGAACAAGAAATAAAAAGACAATTCTTGACAGCCAAGACACCTCAACAAAATGGATTTGTTGAAAGGAAGAACATAACTATACAGGAGATGGATATAATTGTGTTGAATGATTCCGAGTTGAGTGATATCTTTTGGGTGTAAGCATTACAAAAAAAATTTAAACCAAGGAATGCTTATAAGTAACAACTACAAGACCCCATAAGAACTATGGAAAGGAATACCTACCAATGTCAATCACTTTAGAGTGTTCAAGAGAATATGTTGTATAAAAAGGATGTAACAACCCCAGTGAAAATTCCATGTAATAAAAGTTAATAAAGGAAAAATAATAACCATGATTGATGGGACACTTATTCCAAGATGAATGTTGGAAAACAAAATAGTGATGGGGATCACTTGTGGTTGATTAATGGCTAAGGAAATTGGTAAAGCAAATGGCAAAGGATTGGGAAAGGCAAAATGGAATTTTGACACATTTATTTATGAAAATAATGGAAATTAGGAGAAAAGGGAGGTGAAAGGTCACATGTTGCATGTGAGGAGGAAAATGAAGAAAATAGAGGCCTCATTAATAAAAAGGCATATGAGATCAATTCATGGACCTTTTTTATTTGAGTTTTTGAGCTCTCTCTCTATTCTCTCTTTCTCATACTCTTGGACACTTAAGAGTTTTCTTGGAACATTCTTGGGGAGTGTGGCATACTTGGAGTTTTGGAGAAATAAGGCAAAGGAAGAGTAGGAAAGTAGAAGAGGACATCGGGATCAACAACTACAACGGGTTTTTCTTATAGGTTTTGAGTTGCATGTATGTTTTCCTCACTAGTTTTGGCATGCATGGCACATGCATGTGGTTTATTGGTAATGATCTGTCAATGGAAAGAGGATTGTTTGGTTGACAATGTATTTTCCTAGCCTTGCCATTTCCTGGATAACCATGGTATTGTGGGTTCATTTCTTTATTTTTCTGGTTGGTTTTCATGTTTCCTTTAGCTTGGGTTGAGTTACTAGTTCCTGGAAGCCTTGGTTAGACAAACACTATGGAAGCCGTGTAACAACTTGGGTTGAGTTACTAGTCCTAGAACCCTTAGTTGGACAAACACTATGGAAGCCCTTAGTTTTTTGAGTTACTAGCCCTAGAAGCCTTGGTTGGAAAAACGCTCTAGAAGCCTGATAAGAGTTGTGGGTTGAGTTACTAGTCCTAGAAGCCTTGGTTGGAACAAACGCTTTGGAGCACTAGAAATATTGGGTAGAGACCAATCTGGGGATGGTTTTTTGATGTCTGACCATAAGGTAGAATCATTGTTTCATAGGTTGAGTTGGTTTGGCCTTTGGAAGCCTTGAATGGTTTTGATTGATGTGTTTTATGAGATCCCACATTCATGCTTGGAATATGGCACGGTGGTGATTGGTTGAAGAGATATTTGGTTCAACCATGTCTATGGTTGGGTGGTTCATGGAAGTCCCAAACTTGGTTGGCATTTGAATAATTAATACAAGGTTATTTCTTTGTTAATTCATGAGTATTATACTGGTTTATATGGTTATTGTTTCCTTGGTATTTATTTTGCTATTAGGCTAGTTATGAACATGTATTATCACAATGGCTCTGTATGGCTCTCATCATGTTTTTACTTGTAAATGAATGAACAATGTCTCTATGGCAACTAATGTGTTAAGGCATCAATGCTTCTTAGTGATTCTCGGATAAGTATGAGACCCCTATGTTCAAGTATGTCGTTTAAACCTGTAGATTACATATTTGTGACATGTTTAACGAAATGCTTGTCATGGCTAGTATGGGTCTAGTCTAGAGCATTTCAATGTTTTTGTAAATGTATCATTGTTCTATTGTATAAATTCATTTATGAACCTATCATTGAGTTATGGGCAATGATTGGGATCTAGGCTTGAAAAAGTGGCACAAATCCTGGATTCATAAGCACAAGTCTGAGAAGAAAATTCCCCAGATGCATGCATACCCATGCCGTGGGAGCATTTGGAGCCTCCTGGATGCATGCTTGTCCATATCAAGGGAGCGTCTGGGGGTTTAATTGTCTAAAAACTTAGTGGGACCCAGGAGTTGGTTACCTGAGTGGTTGGGGTGGCTCTTGAGAGTTCTGTTGTTGATATGGAAGGTCTCTATTGTGTGTTTCTGTCAATTCCACTTCCTTAGCTGACGCATAGGGAGTCAAATCATATCATAGTAACTTATCGTCACATGTTTACCCAGGTTGGCCAATTACTTAGGTAGATGTGGGAGGAGGATGTTAAAGGAAGATAAAAAGGTTGGAAAATTTGACTCTAGGGTAGAGAAATGTATACTTGTTAGATAATCAAGCAAAAGAAAGGCGTACAATTGCTATAATATAAGACTCAACAAGATAGTAGACATCATTAATGTAACAGTTGATGAAATGCATGGGCTAAAAATTAAACAGGGAAACACATGTTCAAAAGAGTAGGAAATATGTTAGGTCCCTATAATACTATTGTATCCTCTATATTGTTATTGTGTGTCCCATAAATACCCGTTATTGTTATAGTTGCACCCTTACATTATTATTTTTATGTAGGCCCTAATTATATTTTGACCCTTTAGACTCCTATATATACCAAGGAGGTCTTTTCATTTGAATAATCCCCTCGAAGTGACTTATTATCTAGTCATTGATTTATCTATTCTTATGTTTCATTGCCATATTTGATCTGGACACATAACATTTGGTATTAGAGCTCTTGATCCTAAGGTTTTGTTGCTTCAAAGGGGTCATTGTGACATTTTCACTATAATTTTTATTCTGAGAAGCTTCAAAACTTGAAATTGATACCACATGAAAAAATACTAATAAACATATGATTACAATTTCATACCTTGGTTCACTATATTGATAGAGATATGGTCCATGGAAGTAAGGGTTTCTACATGCTCCATAATTCAGTCTCAAACAAGTGTTGCAGGGAAAACCGTCATAACTTTCTCTTCGAGCATCATATTTGAATTTCATAAAATGACTAAAATTACACAGACTTTAGTTTCTTGGGTATGAATTTCAGGGTTGAAGGTTAAAAAGTGACACATGGCATCTCGTACAAGTTTGATCTATTGAACCCGTCCATAATTAGGTCATTGTGGGATAATTGGCATAAATTTAACTTGAAGAATCCAATCTTGAGCTAGATAGTGGGATTGGAAAGAAGGCATGAAGTGTTACCACAAGATGCAATTTCATACCTTGGGAGGCCAAAATCATAGAGATACAAAAGTTTCAATGTAAGCCTTATCAACAAGATCAAAATCAAGCTTTAAAAGGTGTGTATTTTTAAATTTGCATAACTTTTGTTTGAAAAATTAGTTTGAAGTGATTCAAAGGGATTAGTGAAGCATAGATATCATTAAGCCCATATAAATCCCTACTATGGCCCATGTAGAAGAGGAAAAAATGCAACAATATATATCAAAATTAAGGGAGCAAGTGAAATAATTTTCATTATCATAAAGAGCAACCAAAACTGAATTGGAATCTAATATGGATGGTTTAAAATAATAAATAAAAGGGGACATGGAAGGTTTGATTAATGTTTTAAAAGGGAACATGGAAAGTTTGAAAGAAGGTTTGACAAAGTTGCTACAAGAAATGATTCATAGTGGTGACAAGGTATTCTATGAAACTCATGATAAAAAACAAAAGGAATGTGAATCATGATTTAGAGAATCTAACATTGGGTTGAAGACCAACCATATTCAAAAGATTTATATGAGGAAATGGCAAGGATCCAATAACATGGATACTACAAATGGAGCAGTTCTTTGATTTACATGACATGCAACACACACAAAAGGTACACATTGCCTCTTTATATTTAGAATCCAATCAATTTGTGTGGTATTGATGGCTTTTTTCTTGTCAAATAACTTGTCACTTGGATTTTTTTTTTTTGGAGGAACTGATAGCACAATATGAGAATATAAAGAGAAATACCTACTTTAGCTAATTGATAAATCTCAAACAAAAGAGTTCAGTTGGAAAGCATATTGAGGACTTCCAAATATTGAATATCAAGGTAACTGATATTCCAGAGGAATGTTTGGTTGATGTCTTCATAGGGAATTTAAAGGAAAACATCCAACATGAGGCTTGCCTTTGGGAAGCTAAGTTAATGGAGAATGAATGCGGGGTGGCAAGAAAAGTTGAAAGAAAATTATGGCAACAAGGATGTATACAACTCAAAATTATAAATATGGAAGTGTTTCCGCTCCTAGCCACCCACAACCTACAAGGTTGATACCACAAAAACTAGAGGAAAAAAGAGCAAAGGGGCTTTGTTACAGTTATAATAACAAATATAATAAACGTGATAAGTGTGCTGAGAAGAAATTATTTTACATAGATTGTGAAGAGGAGGAAGAAAAGGAGCAAGAAACATCAAAATAATAGGATATATACTAGGAATCAACCTCAAGGGTTGAAAAAGAAGAAATGAATCTGACCATATCTTGTAATGCATTGGATGGAATTACCACCCCTAAAACTCTCAAGATAGAAGGATATAACAAGAAGAAAAGGGAAATAATGTTGATCGATTCAGGTAGTACCCATAATTTTATTCATTGTAAGATAACCAAGGATTTTAGTTGCTTTCTATATCCAACACCAATGCGTCAAGTAATGGTTGTAGATGGAGGAACTATAAATTTCTCAGGGAAGTGCCATAATATTAATATAACCATCGGGGAATATGTATTGTGTTGGACAATTTTAATTGTCTGAATGGTTCGTGGCACTTTGTATGTTGGCATTGATGTCAACCATACTAGCATTAAGGTTAGAGGAAAAAAATGTTGGCATTGATGAGCACGTTGTTCATAGAGATTCCCATGGTTGATACAGTGTTCTGTAGAGAATCATAATAGTAGGAGACATAGTGGAGAAGCCATAAAACTATGACTATGATGGCTGGAGAGTCCTAGACTTTGGAGGAGTTTATGTATCAAGTGATCAACTCAATTTCTCCTGAAAGGGGCATAGTTGGAAACTGTATGGGCATATCATTCCAATGGTATGTGGAAGTCTGAAAATGGACCTTTGGATCAAAAGTTATGATTAGTCAAAGTAAGGAATTTAAACCCCTTATTAGTAGTGTCCAAAACCCAAAACCTCAAAGGCTTATTTAAAAATGTTACGAGATTGGATTGAGCTGGGGTAGTACGAAGCCGAAAGACTTATTTAAAATATTATGGGATTACATTGAGTTGGGGTAGCAGGAAGCCCGAAATACCAAAAGTATATTTAAAAAGGGGTTATGAGATGGCATAAAATTGAGGTAGTGGGAGCAATAAACAAAAGCCCAGAGGCCTAGAAGCCCGTAAGAAATAAAGAAAAAGGAGGAAAAAGCACCAATATTTTGCAACAAAGAACAAAGATATGTGACAAAAGTTCTTACCAACATTTGATAGTCCGTCAAATATCGATAGATGCACCCATGACTTGGTTTTGTAAAGATTTCATGTATTCCGATGACCAAGGGCCTTCAAGTCATGAATAAGGAAAAACACTGTAGGGAAGTGTTTGAAGGGGATTAGGCCAAAATAAAATGAAATACACCAAGGAAAGTGCTAAGGATAGGAAGGGCAATGCTTAGAAGCCCAGAAGACTGTATCTCTGTTGAAGTTGTATTTAAAGAAAAGTTATGGGTACTAGGGATTTCGGGATACGACTCATACAACGACATATCTTTAAAAATCATATGAGTTAGAAACTCCTTGTGTCACAGTCATGGATGAGTCAATAAATCTAGTGCACAGTATACATAGGATGTATGAGTCGAAAACTTAAAGTAAATGAACACATAGAGGTTGGTTCCATTGTAATAATGGAAGATGCCAATACAAGCCTCTGTTTATTTCAGTTGCATGCCACAAGAAATTTAATGAGGAAGATGGATAAGGGATTCCAAACCAATGATTTTATGAGCTCTGATAACGTGATGCAACTAGAGCCGGAAGAAGAGACATACCTGAAGTACATTCTAACATCTATGGGCATTTAAGAGGAATGGAGAAGCAAGTTATCTACATAGGTTTAATTCAATAAAGGTTCTTGTTGAGTGTGTTGAGAATATTGGAATTAAATTTTCAAGTATGGGGAATCTAGAGTTGTCCATTATTATATTTAATATAGTTGCAGTGGCCTTGTAGTTTTAATGGAACAACAACAGATAGTTCTGTGTTGAAGCATGCTATCAGGTACTCAGCAATAGAGATGACAAAGCAAATTGGAGGACAATAGAGACAACATTGGCCTTTGCGTCGTAGAGGGACACAACTCAAGGATTTCCTTTGGGAGATTTGGTTAATACAATAGTTATGTTGAATCTGAGCTAGTGATATGTAGAGAGTCAAGTGTCAAGAGCTAATTGTATCTACAGTAGAGTAGATCACAGAGACTAGAGTTGGTTGAGCAGTGAAGCTGCAAACCTGAAGGGAAGGAGATGGTACATTAGTAGATCAAGTTATATTTATGAGCATATGTATTAGCCTCTATTTCCAGTTTGAAAATTGTATGAAAAGTAGAATAGTGGCTAGAGTAGGTAGAGGCTTGCATGTTCCTGATGTGCCTCCCACATATGCAGACAATAAAAAGGTGTATGGAAATAATTCTAAAGCCAAGAATGCCATTCTCTTTGGTCTTAGTCAAACTAAAATTGTAAAAGTTATGCACTATAAGTCTGCTAAGGAAGTGTGGGTCAAACTCAATTAAATTCATGAAGGAGATGACAAAGTCAAGCAGGTCAAACTTCAAACCTTTAAAATGAGGTCTAAAAGATTAAAAATAAGTGAAGAAGAAGGCATAGAAAAATACTTCCTCAAAGTTGACGAAGTAACCAATATGATTAGAGGATTTGGTGAAGCTATCAAAGAATATATAATTGTTCAAAAAGTCTTAATATATTTACCTATGAGATTTAATGCCAAAATATTTGCCATTGAATAAATATCTGATTTAAAAAGTATCACAATGGACCAGTTGCTTGGTACTCTCATAGCATATGAGATGAGAGTAGGAAAATAGAATTCTGAACCACAGGAGGCAAGTTTCAAGGTGTCCAAGAAGGCTAAGGAGCACAAAGACCATCGGGATTGTTCCAACAATGAATTTGATCAAGAGCTAGCTCACTTTGTTAGGAAATTGAAGCATGGTTCAGGAAAGTAAAAAGGGAAGTTTCCTTTTAGCTGCTTCGACTGTGGAGAGTTGAACATTTTTCATCCAAGTACCCTTACAAAGAAATCACAGAAAAGGAAGATGATCAAAAGTTCAGAGGAAAAGCTCTGAACATCAAAAGAAAACATTCTCTAAGAAGAGGGGGTTCTTCTCAAAAGAGGATAGCTCAACACAAAAGTTAGTTAGAAAAAACTCATCAAAGAATGAGTCAAATGAGTGGTTACTCATGGCATTATGAGTAGACTCTAAGAAACAAAATATTATAGATTGAAGATGAAGAAGAACAAGTAGTAGTGGACTTTGAAGGGGAACCCATTAGTGCTTTTGATGAGCTAAAGAAGACCAAAAGAAAGAGAAAGTAGCTAAAAGAGAAATGACAACATGATGAAGAAGGTATGTATAACTCAAACAACGAGTAATATGTTTATCAAAAAGATAAACTTGAATGAGCCATTAAAAGTAAAGACAAATTAGATCTTCAACTAGAAAAAAAAAAACAAAAAACATGTGAAAAACTAGAAGAAGAGAACATGCATCTAAAGTAGGAGCTGTTCAAAGTAAGAAGGAGATGATCCAAGAGACATGCAAAGAATAAATTTTGTCCCTAAAATTCAAATTAGAAGAAGCGAAAAAAAAAGAAGAAGTTATTAATGATCTAATCCATGAGTGGGAATAAATCTATCAAAGTCTCAAGGAAGAAGTTGTCTCTATAAGAATGAATGTTGAGAGACTCGAGACCTACAAGGGTGTAAATGAGAAGTTTGGAGAAGGGACAAGAAAGCTAGATCAAATTCTAAGTAGTCAAAGGTCTCTAGAAAAAAAGATAGGTTTGTGATATTCTAGAGCACAAGAATATTCTATAAGAAAGATGAAATTAGGTCCACAGGATTTGAGGAACCTCAGAGCTATGCAAAGATTCTCCAAAGAATCAATGAAGATAAAAAAAGTAGCAAGAAAGAGGTGAGCCCATCACTAGAACAAGAATTCGAACTTCTCAAAGGAGTCATACTAACAAAGAATGAATCAATCAACAAGAAAACATAGGTACCTTCATGAAAAAGGTCATAAACTTTCCAACTTCAGGTAGACTAATTTGTTTTATGGTCATTGTTATAAATGTCATATCTTTGGACATAAGGCTATTGACTATAGGAGAGTCAAATTTGAAAGAGATGAAAATTTTAGATACAATAAGTATCATAATTATAGATCTCAAAACTATCCTCCCAAAAATAGAAATCCCTTCTCTCCCTTGATGGATGATGTTGAATGCTTCAAATGTAATAATTTTGGGCACAAAGTGAGTGAATGTAGAAGAATATTTGAGTATTCATATAAATCCTAGAATGCTTGGTAGCCATTTTTCTTAAGGATAAGAAGAATTGGAAACGTAAGTATGGAAAGAAAATGGAATGTGGACTTTCCCTGTCAACACATGATCAAGAAAAAAAGATGGTATGTGGAGAGTGGATGTTTTAAGCATATGACTAGGGACAAAGTAAATTTATGTCTCTAAAATAGAAAGACAGAGGGAACAATGCCACGTTTGGAAACTATTAGGGAAATTTTGAGGTCTAAAGTGGGCCTCCTAAGAAAAATGTACAACCAAAATAAACTTGATAAGAACCAATATGATTCAAGATGATGATGTCAACCATGGGGGGCGATTCACCATTTTTTGAGTAAAAAGGTAAGAAGATTAAAGAATAATAAAATCATACAACTACTTTTTCCACTTACCTCCGTAAGGTTTTACTCAAATTTTAATCGGGAGTACTCATTGGATGAAAAATTTAATTCCTCATCCAAAGAGTACCCACGTTGCATACTTTTGATGGACCATTCTTCACGAAAAAAGAGAAATACATGAAAAAACATTATTACAATCATGTTTTTCAAGTATTTCTCATTTTTCGTGTAGTAAGGTCCATCGAAAGTATGCAACATGGACACTCCTTGGATGAGGAATCAAATTCTGCATCCATCGAGTGTTTCCACTCGAAATTTGAGTAAACCCATAGGGAGATAAGTTGAAAATATGAGTTGAAAAATAGCTTTTTTCTTTTTTCCCTCTAAAATTTGATGATGTAATCTAATTTTATTTTATTTTTTACACTATTATTTTATATTTTCCTTAGGAGGCCCATTTTAGACCTCAAAATTCCCCTAATGAATACTCCAACAAAAATCAAGGGCAAGGGCATATTCAGTCTTAATGAGAAGACTAAAGCTAAAAACGTGTTGTATGTAGAGGGTATTAAACACAACTTTCTTACTGTGAGCCAGATGTGTGATAATGGTTATAATGTGATTTTTTGATCCAAAGATTGTGAGATATGACATGAAAAGAATCAAAAACTAGTGGGAAAGGCAGTCATAACTCACAATCATGTGTATGTATTTGATGACTCCAAAGTAAGCTGCTAATTGAGAAAGAAAAATGAAAACTAGTTGTTGCATAAGAGAATTGGTCATATGAATTTTTACATTTTGATAAAAGTCAGCAAGATAGGATTTGTAAGAGGATTGTCAAGACTATCAAGGCTTAATAATTCAATCTTCAAGTCTTGTTAATTTTGTAAGCAGACTAGGAATCGTTTCATGACAAATGAGTTATCTTCATTTAAACTTCTAGAGATAATTCACACAGAAATTTGTGGCCCAACTAGGACAAAAATCCCAAGAGGAGAAAGGTATTGGTATTTCATGTTGCTTATTGATGATTTTACCAGATTCACATAGATAATTATGTTAAAATAAAAATAAAAATCTCTTAAACATTTTAATACATTTAAAGATTAGGTAGAGAATGAGAAGGATATAAAGATCAAATTCTTAAGATCAGATAGAGGAGGAGAATACAATTCAAGAGAGTTTGAAGAATACTTTGAAGAGCATGACATAAGGAGGCAGTATTTTGTGGCCAAAAAATCCACAACAAAATGGATTAGCAGAGATAAAGAACACACCGATTCAAGATATGGCCAGAGCTATGATGGATGAAGCAAATGTACCTATCACCTTTTGGGGAGGAGCCACACAAGGAATAATGCACCTAGAAAATAGAACACAACTCATGCCTAACAATGATAAGAATCCTTACGAGTTATGGAAGGGGAGACTGACATCAACAAAACACTACAAGGTGTTTCAAAGAAAATGTTTTATCAAAAGGAATGATAAAAATCTTGTAAAGTTTGACTGCCATGCCGATGAGGGTATATTTCTTGGGTACTCAACCCGAAGTAAAGGATACATCTGCTACAACAAAATAACAAAGATATTTGAGGGTTGCATTGGTATAGTCATGGATGCAATCATTCCAAAATCCAAGTCTTCCAAATGAAACATGAATAGATGGAGAAGAAATTTCAGTCACCAGATTCTCAGATCACAGAAATAGAGGTAGATGATGAAGATGAAGAAATAAGTACAACACCAAGGTCCAAAAATCCCTCAAGATATGTATAGAAACAACATCCATAAAGCCAAATTATTGGTGATCAAAGACTTGGTGTTCAAAAGAGGAGGATAGTCCTTGACAGTCCAAGCTACGTAAACCTTGCTCTGCTATATCAAATTGAGCCCAATAATCTAAGTCAAGCAAGTAAGGATAAGTCTTGGATAAATGCAATGAATGAAGAGCTAGATCAAATTGAGAAGAATGACACCTAGGAGCTTGTTCAAAGACTCGAAGAGAAAAATTCATAGGCACCAAATGGGTCTTCAACAATAAGCTAAATGAGCAGGGTCAAGTGGTTAGGAACAATGCCCTCTTAGTCTGCAAATGATATGCCCAAATACGAGGGAGTAGATTTTGAAGAAACCTTTGCACCCGTAGCAAGATTAGTATCTATCAGATTGTTTCTTTCTTTTTCCAATCATAAAAACATCAAGGTGTAATAGATGGATGTGAAGTTAGCCTTTGTCAATGAATATCTAGAAGAATGAGTTTATATTGAGAAATCAGAAAGGTTCATGCTCACCAAAAATGAAGGGTTTGTGAAAATTGAAAAGGGAATTATATGGGCTCAAATAGGCCCTTAGAGTCTAGCATGCAAGAATGGATAGATACCTTTAGCGAAAAAAGGATTTAAGAGGGGCATTATTGATAGAAATTTGTATATAAAATCTAAATATGACCACCAAATGATTGTTATAGTGTATGTGGATGACATAATATTTGCCAATGATCTGGAGCATTTGGGACACAAATTTGCGAACTATATGTAAATATAGTTTGAGATTTCTATGATAGGAGAAATTTCATTTTTCTGAGGACTACAAATTTCTAAATCAAAGGATGGGGTCTTTCTCTCCCAATTCAAATATGTATGATTAAGTTTGAAGAAATTTGGTCTTGAAGATTGCAATCCAATTAGCACTGCCATTGTTACAGGTTGTAAGTTATATAGAAAATATTAGACAGCTATGGTAGATCAAATCATCTATAGATCGAAGATACGAAGCTTGTTGTATCTCACATCATCTAGACCACACATCATGAAAGTAGTAGGTCTAGTGTCCAGATTTCAAGCTTGTCCTCATAAAAATCATGTCAATGTGGTCAAAAGGATTTTCAAATATTTGCAGGGCACAATAGACTATGGGTTGCGGTATGCTAGAAGAAAATACTTTAAATTAAAGGCCTATACTAATGTTTATTGGGAAGGCAACATTGATAATAGGAAGAGAACCTCTGGTGCAACATTCTTTCTAGGAGATTACTTAGTGCCCCAGGTTAGCAAAAAACAAGACTCCATTTCTCTATCAACTTCTGAAGTAGAGTATATTATAGCTACAACTTGTTGCTCACAAATTATTTGGATGAAGAAGATCTTGAAGGAGATTAAGGTAGAGTTGAATGATGCAATTCTAATCATGTGTGAAAATACTAGTGTTATCAACATCTCTAAGAATATTGTCATGCACTCAAATACCAAGCACATTCCTATCAAGTTTCATTTCTTAAGAGAACATGTTGCTTCTAGTGTTGTTCGACTTGAATATGTGGCCACTAAATAAAAAATTCCAGAAATATTTACTAAAACACGAGTAAGAGATCCCTTTGTGTATCTCTGACAAAAGATAGGAGTTGTGACTCCTCCTCCAAAATGGCTAAATTACAATGAGTTTTGGTAGCTACTCAACTTGAAGAATCAATTGAAGAATAGGCTACAATGTTTCGGGAGGAGAATTCAGACAAATCCTTTGACATTGATGAAAAACAAGGAGAAGTTTAGTAATGCCAAGGAGAAGAAAAATGCTAAAGAAAACCATTCCTAGCTTCATGAGGGGCCTAGTTTGTTTCCATCAATGTTAAGGGGGGAGATTGTTGAACAGTTGGCATTACCTGAATGGTTGGCAAAACTTGGTATGTTGGCATTGATGTCAACCAAACTGGAATTAAGGTTAGAGGCAACATATGTTGGCATTAATGAACATGTTGTTCAGGGAGAGTCCCATGGTTTCTACAGTCTATAGAGAATCATCATAGTAGCAGGCTTAGTGGAGAAGCAATAAAAATATGACTATGATGGCTAGGGAGTCCCAAACTTTGGAAGAGGTTATGTATCAACATATTATCGTAGTTTATTATGAAAATGGCATATTTGGATAATGTTTAGAAATATATTTCCGCTGGTATGTGGAAGTCTGTAAATGGACTTCTAGATCAAAAGTTATGATAAGTCAAAATAAGGACTTTAAAGCCCTTATTATTAGTTTTTGAATCCTCGGAAGGCCTAGAAGCTCAGAGGCTTATTTAAAAATGCTATGAGATTGCATTGAGCTGGGGTAGCGGGAAAACCGGAACCCTGGAAGGCATGAAATCCTAGAGGCTTATTTAAAATATTATGGGATTACATTGAGCCAAGTTAGCAGGAAGACCAAAATTATATTTAAAAATGTGTTACAGGATGGCATCAACCCGAGGTAGTGGGAGTAGTACCCAGAAGCCCAGAAGCCTGTAAGGAATAAAAAAACCAGGATCAAGCACCAAGATTTTGTAGCAAATAAAAGAGAAGGGTGGCATAAATTATTACCAACATTTGAAAGTCTATCAAAAATTGATAGACGAGCCTAGGACTTGGTTTGTAAAGATTTCATGTGTTCTGATGACCAACGACCTTAGAGCCATGAATAAGGAAAACAAATGCAGGAAATCATTTGAAGGGGTTCAGGCCAAAATAAAAGGAACGGCACCAAGGAAAGTGCTAAGGATAGGTGGGCCAGTGCCCGAAAGCCCATAAATCTTGTGAAATTGTATTTAAAAAGAAGTTACAAGTACTAGGGCTTCTGGGATCTGATTGATATTGCGACATATGTTTAAAAATATGGATTAGTCAACAACTCCTTTTGTCATAGTCATGGATGAGTCAGAAAATCCATTGCATAATGTTATCACTCCTGTGTAGTTTCTAAAGTAGTGGAAGAAAAGATTTAGGTTCAATTGAAGCTAAAGCACAATTAAGAATTTGTTGGCATTATGGTACAAGTGTTTCCCTTTATGGAGACTCACATATATGATACCTAGAAATGATTCAGTGATGTATGATGGTAGTTCACAGTGCAACAAGTCAATTCAGAGGTAACAACAAAGGATTACAGATCAGACTCTAGGAATTGAAGAAAGAGATTGTTTTAAGAAGTATATGTTGTTTATCATAGTCCAAGTCACATATACACGTGGGTACACAGAAAAAAATGAGCGTATACGTATGCACATACTTTCACAAAAGGGAAAGTGCATATGGGATGGAAAATTAAGGATAAAGAATACCAGGGGTCCATACCATGGTATTAGCCCAAAATATTGAGTGGAATAATGGTTACTTGATCTCGTCTAAGAATACCACATGTTCTAATTGTTTTTTTGGTCCAAGGTATTGACAAAAAGCTAAAAATATATAAGGAGGTGAAGATAAAAGTATGTGGGTGTGCAAGCAATGAATATCTCATGAAGAGTTATATCAAAAGAAAATATGCATGTTATGGGTTTTAGATGCTTTGCTTGATCTAAACTAAGTATGCACCTGAGTGTTTGATGATGGATGAGATCTAATGATGGATCAAGATCATAAGACCTAAAATGACTTATCATTATGTGATCTGATAATGGATAGTATATATCTAATTCCTAACGCATGATTTATCCTTTACATGTTATGATCTGGGTATATCGAAAGTTTGGAATAGCTGCGAAGTTATAAGTTATTATCTGCATGTCTATAAGCTGGTTTGCCTTGGTGAAGGTGTGTATACACACTAGTTTGACACTTCTAAGTAACGTATAAATTCTAACATATGGTTTTTGAAGTTGCAGTTGGTTACCATTCTTGATGCAGAGTTTTGGGTTCAACTCCGTGGTTTGGTGACAATGATCTAATTGTTTAGATTGATTGATTGTGATTTTCTTAAGAGTTGATGGGTTTCAGTGATTAGTTGTATTGCAGTGGTGATTGATTTTGAGCTTCAATGTTACTGATGGGTTTGATGAAATGTGGCCTAAAAATTGTGTTGTTGTGTACTAGGAGTATCCAGTTTGAAAATTTATGAAATGTGGTCCCTGGAGGAAGAGTGAAGTTAATATCCTTCTGTAGGCTGGTGCCTACGTAACGGTAAACAATTAGCTAGTACATGAGCTAGGGGGTTGGATCTCCCTTCCAGTAGCAGCTAGAGAATGAGTGAAGGTGGTAGCTTTATGTAGGTCGATGCCTACGTATTGGTAAACATAGCAGCTCTTACAAGAGCCAAGGTGTTGTAGTTCCATTCCAGTAGAAGCTGGAGAATGAGAGAAGGTTGTAGCCTTCTACAGGTGCGTGCCTACATATTGGTATGAGTATGCACTAGTACAAGATTGTAAACAGTTTTTATTTATATTAAAAGAAGAAAGAGATGGCAACAACATGTGGTTTTTCTCCTGCATTGGGTTTCCACCTTAAATCTTGGTGTTCATGTGTGCTACTTATTTTTGTTGATTTGTTCTATTCTTACTACATCTATTTACTGCCTAGTAAAATTATCACACTCTGGTTTAATATAAACAGACAATGAATTAAATTTTTTATAAGTTTATTATCTATACGATGGTTCATTCATTTTAGTCGTGGATATAAGTTGGTTGGATTCTATAAAATAACATATACAATTTGAAAAATAAAAAGTTAAAATATTGATTCCACCCCCACGCCACCCCCCCCCCCCCCCCCACAAAAGTATTTTTTCCCAAAAACTAGTATCAGAGCAGGTCCTTTTAGAAGAAGCTTGATTGCTTGAAGGAAGATCTATCAAGATGAGGCAACCAAGATGGAATGGAATTTATCAGATCACCAATCTTCAACGAAGATAACTTAGTATATTGGAAGGCAAGAACTAGAGCCTATCTCCAATCACTTGGATCTGATGTTTGGGCAATTGTGGAAAGAGGATACCAATATCCAACAACAATCCCCATTGATCCAACAGAAAAGAAATCATGTGAAACCAATGCCAAAGCCATCAATGCTTTATTGGGAAGTCTATCAGAATCAAAATTCATCAAATTCATGCAATTTAACACAACCAAAGAAATATGGGACAGAATCATTCAGATCTATGAAGAAGACACCCACGTAAAACGTGCTAAAATCCAAACTCTCATAATTCAGTATGAAACTCTCAAGATTCATAGTGATGAAAGTATTGCTAGTTATTTTTTATGAGTAGATGAGATTGTAAATCATATGAGGAATCTGGGTGAAGAAATGAACAAGGCTACTATAGTTGAGAAAATTTTGAGATCTCTATCTTCTAAATTTAAGTCAAAAGAATATCACATTGAAGAAAGCAGGATCTACAATCTGCTACTATTTTTCAACTTCATGGAATTTTAACTTCTTTTGAAATGAGGAAAGGAGGTCCATCAGAAATCAGAGAAGCTTCTTTCAAAGCTTTTTCAAAAGGAAAAGAAAAGGAAGATTTCAAAGAATCAGGATATATATTAGAAGAAGATGAGATAAACTTTGTGAAGAAACTTGAGCAGGGTTCTGAAAGATTCATAGGTAAGTTTCCCTTCAAATGTTTTTCTTGTGGAAGAGTTGGTCATTATGCTGCTAAATGTCCACATAAATATAACCATGAAAAAGGAAATATTTCTGCAGAAGGTAATAGAAGAAGTTATTATACTCATGAATATAGTGATGGCCTATCTAATAGTGATGAAGATGATCAAGATTTTAAACTGCTCATGGCATATGAAAATGATAACTTAAAAGAATAATATTTTCTTAAAGAAATCACTCAACTCAAAATCTATTTGGAAGAAAAGGATATAGTCATAGACATGGTGACACATCAAACTCATGGAAAGGACAAGCACAATGAAAAATTAGAGTGTGAAGTAGTAAGTCTAAGAAAAGAACTTGAGAAGACAAAACTTTGAATCTTAGATTTGCCAAAGGATCGGAAACCCTAGATGAAATCATCAAAGTTTAGCATTCTCCACTTATAAAGACTGGTCTTGGTTTTCATGAAACTATTAAAGGTGAATCTGGCTCACAAACTGAGGTAAGGAATTCTAATGCAAAATCTAAAATGCTCAACAAGGAGATAAGAGGTCAACCCCATCAACAACCAAGGAAAGAAAGTCTTCAAAGAAAACCATTTACTCCTAACTATGGAAGTGATAATTGATTCTTTCCTCTGATGAATAATGTTGAATGTTATATCTATCATAATTTTGGACATGTTGCATCCAGATGCAGAAGCATAATGGTTCAAGCTAATAACTGTCAAATAGAAAGATCATCAACTTCCATGTACTTTAAGGGACATTGTTCTTCTTGCAATATGTTTGGTCACAAAGCCATTGATTGCTATAGAAGGAATATGAAACGGGGGAGCTAAAAGTGTGAAACTTCAGTATTCCAATTCTCATACATAGTTATTATGAAGACAAGTGGCATATATACATGATTTAGAAACTGCACAGTCATTTATATGTTGGTTTTATGAAGCAGTAGTGGGACAAACTCAAGAAAAGGGGTCTGATATGGTTCAGTAAATTATCAATTATCTTTTCTTCTCTAATTGATGATGATTACAATATGTTGACAACTTGATGAATAATTGGTTGATTATGATGCCTTGACGATTCTTACTGACATATGTAATGATCAAATTTGACAGTGAACAATTGGCACAGGTTCAGGGGGAGCATATGCTATGCTTCTAATAATGCATTGTTGGCATTATGTTTTTCTTTAGAATTCCTTGGTACATAATGTTGCTTATGTTGCTGAAATTATGCATCATACTATGCTGCAGACATAGGTGGCCTATGATGAAATCTTAGATGATACTTATATTTCTTGAGCCACAAAGTTGTTTTGATTTAGATGACTCTTTTGATGATGGGCATATACAGGTTGTTGTTCTTGATTTTACTAACAAATGCTTATGGTGTAGATCATATATGATGTATATAACTATCATGGTATTGTCTAAGTTCTTAGTCTTTGATGTCACGAGTATCATTTGATGTAAAGGTCATGTAAAGACCTATGATGTAATTTTCACCCCCAATATGCATGGGAAGGATGATGTAATAATTGTCATATTCATTCATGTATGCACATTTGAGATCATGTCAAATATGTAATCCCACTTGGTCGGGTGGTTGAGTTAAATATGTATCCCCACTTTATTGAGTGATTGATATATGTATGATTCATTGGTGATAAGAAGGTCATACTCACATATTTGAGTTATAGAGCCATGTTATTCCTTTTCAAAAATATTTCTGTAGACTCTGTATGTGCTAACGATGAGCATGGACATCATAGTGCATCTCTAAGGGGGAGAATATGTTGGTCTGCCCTTTTTCCTTGATGTCAAAGGGGGAGAGTATCTTGGTGTTGTTTGATATATCTAACAGGTTCTATAGTTTGACATAATAAAAACCAATATGGTTGCCATCAAGTCCAAACGGGGAGATTGTTGGAATTATGGTACATGTCTTGTCTTTGATGGAAACTCACATATATGATACCCAGAAATGATTCAGTGATGTATGATCGCAATTCTCAGTGCAAAAGGTCAATTCAAAGGTAACAACAAATGATTACAGATAAAAATCCAAAAATTGAAGAAATAGAATATTTTAAGAAGTATCTGATGTTTATCCTAGTCCAAGTCATGTATACATGCGGGTACACAGAAAAAAAGTAGGGTATACGTATGCACACATTTTCACAAGAGGGAAAGTGTGTATGATGGAAAATTGAGGATAAAGAATACTAGGGGTCCATACCATGGCATTAGCCCACAATATTGAGAGGAATAACGGTTACTTGATCCTGTCTAAGAATACCACAGGTTCTAAGTGTTGTTTTGGTCTGAGGTATTGAAAAAAGGATAAAACTATATAAAGAGGTGAAGATCAAAGTATGTGCATGTGCAAGCAATGGATATCTCATGAAGAGTTAGATCAAAAGAAAATATGCATGCTATGGGTTTTAGATACTTTTCTTGATCTAGACTAAGTATACACCTAAGTGTTTGATGATGGATGAGATCTAATGATGGATCAAGATCATAAGACCTAAAATGACTTATCATTATGTGATCTGATAATGGATAGTCTATATCTAATTACTAACACATGATTTAACCTTTATATGTTATGATCTGGGCATATCTGCTGTCTATAATAGTTGTGAAGTTATAAGTTATTATCTGCATATATACGTTGGTTCACCTTGGTTAAGGCACATATACACACTAGTTTGACACTTCTAAGTAGTGTATACATTATGACATATGATTTTTGAAGTTGCAATTGGTTCTGGTTGTTGATGGAGAGTTCTGGGTTCAAATCTATGTTCTAGTGACAGTGATCTAGTTGTTCAGATTGATTTATTGTGATTGGCTTAAGAGTTGATGGGTTTCAGTGATTGATTGTATTGCAATGGTGATTGATTTTGAACTTCAATGTTACTAATGGGTCCAGTATAAAAATTTGAGACCTACAAATTGTGTTGTTGTGTACCAGGAGTATCTAGTCTAAAAATTTATGAAACATGGCCCCTAGAGGAAGAGTGAAGGCAGTAGCCTTCTTTAGGTCGACACCTACATACTGGTAAACATATCAACCAGTACAAGAGCTAGAGGGTTGGAGCTTCCTTCCAGTCGCAACTAGAGAATGAGTGAAGGTGGTAGCTTTCTGTAGGCCGACGTCTACATATTGGTAAACATATTATTAAATTGGCAACAAGGGCCAAACTCCATGAGGGACATCTCATTCATGGCTGATAATATTTTTATTATATTCCTCTTATCAAGAGATGTAGGATTGATCTAAAGATCATCCGATTCCGATAAGTATTTATGGAGATATGAATTTATTTTGATTATGGAGTAATTATCTAGCCAACCTACAACTCATGTAGGCTCAGAAGCCCAATAGTCGCATCTATTCAAACATCACATTTGTGTATAAATATAGGAGGAATTTTCTTAATTTTCACTCACTCATCTCCTCACATCTCTCTCTCTCTCTCTCTCCTGCGTAGAAAGGAGGCTCTTCTCTACTGCACAGAAAGGAGACCTTTCTCACACATGTGGAAGAGCAGTTGCAGATTTTAGGGCAGCAATTGCAAAAGTGAAGTTTGACCTGCATAGACTAGAATATCTCCTCATCATAACTGTGTTGTAGGTCCATCTGGATCTCCTATGAAGGCTATACATTTTGGTGGTGGAATCGAGCCGATCTGACAATCAGTTTGTGAGATATTGTCTGCCCTAGTTTAGGAATGATCTAAGGTTTGCTGCTGCAAATGTAAATCTGATTTATGTACTATTTTTCTCTACTATATTATTGAATATAAAGGAATATTTGATCAAAGGGTTTACCCAATGTTATATTGGGGTTTATCCCTAGCTAGCTGCCAAATCTTGTGTCTCTTGTCTTGGCTTGTTTTTTGTCGATCGTTTAATGTTCTATCTGCACTTTACTTTATGCATATGTGATTGCTAATATGTGGATAATAATAATAAAAAGAAGTAAACTGCTATAAGCATAGAACATACCATATCTTAACATGGTATCAGAGCTAAGGTGAAGACAAATCCCGAGAAAGGGCAAGATCAATAACCGAAGAGAGGATTGGTAAGGCTATCCTAAAAGAACTATGGGTTCCTCATCACTCTTTCCTGCTGAGGACAAGCTCCGTGAGAAATCTAACTATCACAGATGGAAGATGTCTATTGATCTAACCCTTGAGGATCAAGGAGTGTTGGATCATGTGAGAGGCAATATTGTTGAGCCTCCATCAAATGCACCTGCTGCTACCAGGAACAAATGGAAGAACGAAGAAGTTAAAGCAAAGAAGATCATCAGGAACTCTATTGACAAATGCTTGGTGGCCTACATCTCCGATCTAAACACCTCCAAGGAGATCTATGATAGACTGGTGAGTTTATTTAAAGTAAATGATGCAAATCAAGTTTTATTTCTCATAAATAAGCTCAAGGAATTAAAAAAGGGTAAAGATGAGAGTATGAAAATGCTTCTTACAAATCACCGAGATTAGGAACGATCTCCTAGCTATTAGAGAAACTCTTACTGATAGGGAAATGGCACTCACGACTCTTGGAGGATTACCATCTGAATGGTACGTGTTCAGGACCACTCTTCTGAACAACAATTTCATTCCTGGTTTCGAGGAGTTAATGGCTAGATGCATCCAAGAAAAAACAAGGATAGAAGAGCAAGAAATGCCCATAACTAAAGGATCTCCTACTGCCTTTTCTTCTCATACTAAGAAGAGAAATAATTCCAGGACTAAATCTAAAAAAAGGGTGGAAGAAGAGGATGGTGCTACATTTGCAACAAAGCATGTCACTATGTAAGGGAATGTCCTGATAGAAAGGACTCACACAAGGATGATGATCAAAATCCCTCTCATAGCAATTGAAGGTATGGAAAATCTAATAGCAAAGGTAAAAGGAGTGCCAAAAATCAAGGAAGAGATCAACCATTCAAGAGGGCAAGAAATTCTAGGTATGAATCTAATACTGTAGATAATAAGCAGGATGAATATTATCTACCAGTTGCTCTATCTACTTCTACTCATACGGACTCAATGGAGATTTGGCTCATTGATAGTGGTGCCTCAAGGCACTTCATTGGTTACAAAGAAGTTCTCTATAATCTGATAGAGAAAGAAAGGAACCTAGAAATTGTCCTTGGAGACATATGAAATATCCCGTAAGAGGTGTAGGAAATGTCTCTCTCAAATTGAATCAAGGAAATGTGATCCACTTACAGCATGTGTTATATGTACCTACCCTCAGAAAGAACCTGGTGTCCATCTTGAAAATGGAAGACAAAGGCTACAAGGTAACCTTCAGCAATGGCAAGGTACGTATATGGAAAAATAATGTTAAAGATGCCTTCATTCTTGGGTTGTGAGTTGATTCATTATATCAGGTCGGTGGAAGTCCACTAGGTGTCATGTCTTGTGACACAACTCTTCAGTCCGAACTTTGGCATCTAAGGTTTGCTCACCTTCATTACAAAGCTCTACTCGACGTAAGGAAAATGGTAAGAGGGATGCCCAAATTCCGAGTAGAGAAAGAAGGTGTATGTCTGGGATGTGTCGAAGGAAAGCTCAAAAGGGGACCATTCCCCTCAAGCCAAAGCAAAACCTCCAATATATTACAACTAATCCACTCCAACATATATGGTATGATGCCTGTGAACTCCTTGGGAGCATATTCACATTACCTCACCTTCACAGATGACTATTCCTGAAAGACTTGGATATACTTCTTGAAAAAGAAGGATGAAGTGTTCTCTTGGTTTCGACACTTCAAAGCCTTGATCGAGAATCAAACCAAAAACAAGATCAAGATCTTAAGGGTTGATAATGGGACGAAATATGAATCTAACAAGTTTTATGATTTTTGTAAAGAGGTTGGCATTAAGAGGGAGACTACTACACCATATACTCCTGAATAGAATGATGTGGTGGAAAGGAAGAATCACACGATTGTGGAAGCTGTCTGTGCCATGCTCCATGATCAAATTCTTCCAAAGTTTCTATGGGCCAAAGCTGCAAACACCGCTATATATGTACAAAACCGATGCCCTCATCAAGCATTTGGTTCCAAGACTCCTGAAGAAGTGTTCATCGGTAAGAAACCTAATGTATCTAATTTTAGAATTTTTGGAAGCCCTGTATATTTTCATGTGCCAAAAGAGAAAAGGAATAAATTGGGTGCATCCAAGAATAAAGGAATCTTCATGGGCTATGGTGAAAATACTAAGGGCTATAGAGTCTATGTAGTTGATCAAAGAGAAGTTGTGATTAGTCATGATGTCACCTTTGATGAAGACATGGCTCTTAGCAAGGTGAACAATCTTCCTACTTTAAGGAGCTCTCAAGGAAATGGCTCCAAGGAACCAAAAGAAAATGGTGATGAAGCGATGCTCGATGTGGAAGAACCCATGGATCCTATTGATCCACCTGAGCCTTCCTCTTCTAAAAAGAGGCCTTCTTGGCTTAGGGGGCTACTTGATGATGTTGAAGGACATGTTGCACCATGAGGAACCTTCCGTGAAAGTAAGAAGCCTAACAAGTATTAGGGATACTTGTCCATCATGAGCATGATCATACAAAATGAGCCTTCATCATTCTCAAGTGTCGTCAAGCATCAAGTATGGAAGGATGCTATGACTATCGAATATGACCCTATCATGAAGAATGATGTCTGGGAAATAGTTCCCAGAACCCAGGACAAATCAGTTGTCACCTCTAAATGGATTTACAAGATAAAGCATACCGTTGATGGAAGTACGGAAAAGTATAAGGCTCATTTTGTCGCTCGTGGTTTCTCCCAGAAGGAAGGTATAGACTATGATGAGATAATTTGCACCTGTAACTAGATATACCACTATCTGCTCAATCATAGCCCTTGCGACTTCACAAGGATGGAATCTACATCAAATGGATGTCAAAATCGTGTTCTTGCATGGCTCGATCAAAGAAGAGGTCTATGTGAAGCAACCTGAAGGATTTGAGATTTATGATAAAAATCTCATGTATGCAAGTTGAAGAAAGCTCTCTATAGGCTGAAGCAAGCACCCCGAGCTTGGTATGAGAGGATCAATAACTATTTGATGAAGTTAGGATTCACTATGAGTGAATTCAATCCTAACCTTTAATTTAAGTTTGAGGATGATAAACCTCTCATACTAGTGCTATATGTGGATGAACTCTTCCTAACAGGTATAGACCCTCTCATTCACAAATGTAAGAGGGAGAAATGAAGGACCTACGACTGATGCACTATTTCCTAGGACTTGAAGTTTGGCAAAAGCCAGGGGAAATTTTCCTATCTCAAGGAAAATATGTGGTGAAGACATTGGGAAAGATTTAGTATGGTGGGTTGCAAGCCTATAACTACCCCGATGGAGCTTGAATTTAAGAAGTTAAGCAGTAGCACTGCTAGACCCATTCTACGAAATGCCACTGAGTATTGTCAACTCATCGGAGCATTGATGTTCTTACTGAACTCCCATCCAGACATATGCTTTGCAATAAATACATTGAGTCAACATATGGTTGAACCTCACCACGTACATTGCATTTGTGCCAAGAATCTATTGAGATATCTTCGTGGCACAGTCACTTATGGGCTCAAATACATTGCCAGAAATGTGAGACTATTTGGATACATGGATTATGATTGGGCAGGCAATGTGGAGGACCTTAAGAGCACATCAGGGTGTTTCTTCTCCCTGGGATCTACTTCGATATCCTGGATGAGCAGGAAGTAGAAATCGGTGGCTCTAAGCACCACAAAAGCAGAATACATTGATGCTAGCATGGCCTCCTGTGAGGCAGTATGGTTGTGAAAGCTCTTTAGTGAGTTGTTTGGATTTACTTTGGATACCACAGTGATCTGTTGTGACAACCAGAGTCGGATTAGTTTGTTGGAGAATCTCGTATTTCATGATTGATCCAAGCATATTGATATTAGGTACCACTATATTCGAGATATGGTATAGCGGGGAGCTATAAGGCTCCAACATATCGGTACAGATGAACAGGTCACTAACATTCTGACAAAGCCCCTAGTAATGGTCAAATTTCATACTTTTTGAGAAGGACTTGGTATCATTCAAAGACCCTCTGATGAGGGACCTGTAGGATGCATTGAGCTTTGGGAGCTCCGGGGGGTGCGAGGTACGTCTTGGAGCGACATATGATCACAGGGTGATTCACCATCCCCTGGTGGTATACATGTACACCCGCGGAGACTATGTAGCAGGACGATTAGTTCTCCTATGAGGCTTCGATGATGTGTTCTCCATGAAATTTATGTAGCAGGATGATTAGTTCTCCTGTCGAGGCATCCTACCCATACAATCTAGGACTCATGGGAAATACCTCTCATCTGATCAATGAGTAGGGAAATGAATATAGGGACCATAGTAGTACCTATGGACACATCACTCTATCTACCATATTCCCTACGCTAGGATGACTTTCATTGATCTGGGATCAATGATACTGGTCTGGGACCAGTGGTAGGAGTTGTACATATTATGATGTTGACTTCGGGTCAGCTGAGACTAGTCTGGGACTAGAGGTACATACTCAGAGGCTGACTTCATGTCAGTGCAGGACTAGTCTAGGACTAGTGAGAGTGGTACACACGATGACGCTACCTTCGGGTCAGTCGAGACTAGTCTGGGACTAGTGGTACACTCTCTGAGCCTATGATACTAGTCTGGGACTAATGGTAGGAGTGGTACATACAATGACACTGACTTCGGGTCGATTGAGACTAGTCTGGGACCAGTGGTACGCACTGTAACACTGACTTTGAGTAGGTGGAAGATGATTTTGGTCTGGGACCAAGGGTAAGAGTTGTACCCACTATGACGCTGACTTCGGGTTGGTTGAGACTGGTCTGGGACCAGTGGTACATACTCTGAGACTGAATTGGAGTCAGTATGATACATCCTTGATCATTTCTTCCTCTTCATAATTCGGATAATGCAGAGTAGAGCATATTAAAATAGGGCAGAACAGAACAGAGCAAGAACAAGCATAATAGGGCAGGGGTCAAGCTATACAAGGTAGTGCATTTGATGGATGAATAGTAGCGACTGACAGACAGATTGCAGATGGAGTTCTCCCTAGTTGAGAGGGAGTGTTAAATTGGAAACTAGGGCCAAACTCCATGAGGGACATCTCATTCATGGATGATAATATTTTTATTAGATTCCTATCATTGAGAGGTGTAGGATTGATCTAAAGATCATTCGATTCCGATAAGTATTTATGGAGATATGAATTTATTTTGATTATGGAGTAATTATCTAGCCGACCTACAACTCATGTAGGCTCAGAAGCCCAACAGTCGCATCTATTCAAACATCACAGTTGTGTATAAATACAGGAGGACTTTTCCTCATTTGCACTCACTCATCTCCTCACATCTCTCTCTCTCACTCATGTGCAAAAAATAGGCTCTTCTCTACTACGTAGAAAGGAGACCTTTCTCACACATGTGGAGGATCAGTTGCAGATTTTAGGGAAGCAATTGCAAAAGTGAAGTTTGACCTACGTGGACCAAAATCTCCTCATCAGAACTGCGACGTAGGTCCATTTGGATCTCCTTTGAAGGCTGTACATTTTGGTGATGGAATCGAGCCGATCTGATGGTTGGTTTGTGAGATATTATTTACCCTAGTTTGGGATTGATCTAAGGTTTGTTGCTTCAAATGTAAATCTGATTTATGTACTATTTCTCTCTGTTGGATTATTAAAGATAAAGGAATATTTGATCAAATGGTTTACCCAATATTTATATTGGGGTTTATCCCTGGCTAGCCACCAAATCTTGTGTCTCATCTTGGCTCGTTTTCTATCAATCGTTTAATGTTCTATTTTCACTTTACTTTATGCATATGTGATTGCTAATTTGTGGATAATAATAATAAAAAGAAGTAAACTGTTATAAGCATAGAACATACCATATCTTAACACATATCAACTAGTACAAGAGCCAAGGGGTTGTAGCTCCCTTCCAGTAGAAGATGGAGAACAAGAGAATGTTGTAGCCTTTTGCAGGTGGGTGCCTGCATACTAGTATGAGTCTGCACCAGTACAAGATTGTAAACAATTTTCTTTATATTAAAAGAAGATAGAGATGAAAAAACATGTGGTTTTTCTCCCGCATTGGGTTTCCACCTTAAATCTTGGTGTTCATGCGTGCTACTTATGTGTGTTGATTTATTATGTTCTTACTGCATCTGTTTATTGCCTAGTAAAAGTGTCACACTCTGGTTTAAGATCAACTGACAATGAATTAACTATTTTATAAGTTTATTATTTATATGTTGGTTTCATTCATTGTAACCGTGAATATACGGTGGTTGGCTTCTATAAAATAGCATATATAGTTTGAAAAAGAAAAAGTTAAGATATTGATTCACACCCCTCTCCCCCCCCCCCCCCCCCAGTATTTTTCCCAACATAATTATTTAACATGATATCTAAAGAAAACATTTAAATTATTTACAGCCAGAAACATAGTGTATCTTTCAACAAATTTTGTTCATCAACTTTCTGTAAAATAATTCAGATTTAAGAACACATAAGCATGGAAACAAAGAAATAAACACATAGATAGTGAGAGAAACAGTTCACCAAATAGTCCAACACATGAATCCTGTGAAGAATGTCCTTTTTATTACTGATCAGCCCATCCAATGAAAAATTACAATAGCTTTCTAGAATGCAAAAATCAACCTCTCTTACCTCAAATGATGAAGTATTTATAAAAATTTATTACAAAATATCTTGATTTAAAATATCAAGATTCATTACAAATATTGTAAACTGATTGTAAATATAGAACAAAAATAAAGGCAACTAAAACTATTCGAAGAGTTCTGGCACCATCCTTGAGGATTTCTAGTGATAAATAAGATGAATTCAATTTTTATTGCAACTCTTATTTGATGAGGTGGCATCCAAGTCACTTACTGTCCATGAGCTTTTTCCTCTCGAAATTATGAAAAATGGGGTCTGGTTATCCCTTTGTATATACCATCCCATAATATCTGTTAGAAAAATGAGATAATTTTTTGTACATGAGGATGTTGGAAACAAAAGCCTCTTTCCGTTTTTGAAAATTCCTTTCCACTTGCTCCGAAAGCGCATTTGAAAACACTGACTAAAAATAAGAAACTTCGAGAAAATATGCTTGCAAAGCTTCATCCGAATATCCCAAAAGATAACAGATGTTAGAAAAATGAGAGAGGTTTTTGTACATGGGGATGTTATAAGAAAAATCTCTTTCAATTTTTGAAAATTCATTCTCATCTATTTGTAAACCATGTTTGAAATTACTGTCATGTGTAGGGAAAAAACATAGTTTTATCTAACCATGAACAAAACATATGACGTGGAGGCGGGAGGTAACATGGAGGTGGGGGATGATGTGGAGACACATGGTTAGAGGAAAATTTATTAGGGGAGGATGATGCCTGGTAGAATAACAACAGAGGAGGAGCAAGGACATGGCGTGTGAACACTGGAGTGGGAGTAGGTGGTCAACATATACAAGGGTTGGTGGTTTTCAGAGGGGGGTTAAGAGTAGTTAACGGTATACGGGGGTGGGGGGGTGCGAAGTGATGAGAAGGAGACATGTGGATATGGGGCCCAAAGAGGTAAACAACTTTTTGGACCCCCCCTCTGCTGATAAAGGTAGGAGGAGTAGGCGGGGTGAAAAGCAACGATGGTCATTGATTTGATCATCAGGTGATTAGATGATTGTTTGACACAATTTATTTAACCATGCACGCTGACCCCTTTTTAATTTTCATACCTTTACGACTTTGACATGGTACTCAAGATAAATTACATAGAATGCAACATGTATTTTTTCAACTTTTTCCTTGCTAATCTCTTCCCTAATTTATTAATCATCTCTCTTTGGAAATAATTTGAAGGGTGAAATATTATTTACAACATCTCAAACATAATAATCATCAGTAATAATCAAACAATCCTATAGAAAATTATAGGACCCTAACATAGGCTCCAGCTGGGGATGACACTCTCCTTGTGAGGTGTCAAGAACACCGTAGACTAGTCACCTGATCCATTGGGCTTATTCCAAATCTGCAACCTGCTCTGTCATAAAAACTTTGCGAATGAAACTCTTAAACTAATTCCAATACCATTATACACACTGAAATCTGAAATATACATTGAACTAAAAACTGTACTGCAAACTAAAACTGAAACTGAAAAGAATGCTTGAAAAATATGCTCTAAGCACTGAACTTATTTGCACACACCTACTCACTCTAATATGATGAAATGACTATAATATCAGGTAATAACAAATTTCCAATGCAATTAGTCACGCAAATGACTACTAATTTGATGCTCGCATTCCATTTCTTCAAATAGAAAAATAAGCTCACAAAATGGAAACTCAAAATTATAACTGGAGCCTTCTTCATAATCCATAATCAACACATAATTTAGTTTTTTTAAAGGTTCCAATGGGTTTTCCAAAGGATCCTCAAAATCATGGAGAATTTCTCTTTGTTGTACTATGCCTAAAAATAACTTCTCATATACTTCCTCAAAAATGTATCTATCCCTTTTTGAATTTTCTGGCGTTGTGTTTTCAAGGGATGTAAGATTATAAATATTATGTTTATCATCTGCGGGATGTAAAACAACTTGTTGTTCTTCAAAATCTCCTTGAAACTCAATGATACAATTCTTTTGTATTGAAAATATGATTGGTAGAATTTGTTGGCAATTATGCTCATATTCAGGTGACTTTGTTTGAAAACTGGCCTATGAAGGTTCACTATATACATTGTCCACACATACAACTGCATAAATATGAAATTAACAATCTTCGCTTTGAAATAAATTTCAGAAAGTGAAAATTCAGAAGAAATTTTTTAAAGACAATTCTCATTCATATCATGATTAGATAAAAATTTGCAAGGTTGATGTAAAGTATTAAGTGTTGGTTTCCAGGGGACTATATGATCAATCTCATGGTTACTTAATAACTGTGATTTTTGAATAAAGAAGTCTCCATTGTAACACAAAGCATGATCATCATCTATATATGAAGGTTGTTGTTCCATTATGGTCATTTCAACTTGCTTTCTTGCTTCACTAATGGTCTTATAATTTTCTTCCAACTTTTCAAATGTAGCATAACATAAAGGTAAAGAGATATGATAATTATGACTTTCTTTCAACACCTGAAATGTGGCATAACATAGGGATAAATAGTTACCATCAGCATAATTTTCATTGTTTTCTTGATGTTTAATGTCTAAAATATATGTATGCTCATCTGTTTCAATATTTTGATCATGTTTTTCATTGCTGTCATAAGTAATACACACATGGGGATTGTTTTCCTTAACTTGCTTAAATTTAACATCCTCTTGTTGATAACTTTCCATTGGTTTTTGTTCTAAACTACTTTCAAATGAATGCACAAAACAACTAGTTCCTAATTTTTGGTGATGTGACCCAACAACCTCTCCTTCTTCTTCCATATATACTTGAAAAGGAGGTATCTTTTGTTGTGTACTAAGAACATGTTTATCTTGCAAAGTAAATGTGCTCATAAACCTTTCCATGGTTTTCATTAATGTCTCCAACTTAAGGTTTAATAAAGGAGGAAATTCCTCTTTAATTACTTTCCTTCTTTCAACTTCCATTTTGGATATTTTAATCCATAGGTTTATTTGCACACCAATAACACTTTTTTGCATGTCCTCCAAAGTGGAAGGGTTTCTTTCTCTAAGATAATAGGCAATCTTAGCATCAAAACCATCTAGATAATGAAGCACAGCCAATCCTAGGGGAGGATTTATATCAGTAGGTATGGAATCATAAACACTATTGAATCTGGTTGAGAAATCTTGGACTGTCTCATCGGGTTGCCTTTTTAGATTCCAATACTCATCCATAATATGAAAAGGGTTCTTTTTAACCTCCCATCTATTAAGGAAAATTCTTTGAAACTACTGGAAATTAGGAATACTTCTAGTTGTCAAACTTCTATACCATTTCCTAGCTTTTCCTGAAAGGCTTTGAGCAAATAATCTCAATTTGACATCTTCATGATCGACTTCCTCAAAGTCAATGAAGTCAATGATTTTGCCTACATGTTTCCTTACTGTGATATTACCTGTACCATGAAATTGAGGTAGCCTCTGATCATAGTTCTTTGGTAGTTCATGCAAAGGGAATGACAGATTTAATGATGTGTACCAAACAATGGTCATAACTGAGGTTTGAAATGAATTTGTACTAGCTAGACTATGTCTGTTATTTGGATCTTGTTTGAGACAACCAATCTCAAGATGAGATGCATTTATAGCTTCAAGGAAGGATATACATTTGTAGAAAGGGGCTCATGTGCAGATTCATAATCTTTATTTGGATTTAATAGACCAAATAAAATCCTTAAGATACTTTCAGGGAAATAAAGAAGGTGACTGAAAAAACATAATACTATATCCTGAAGTAAATTCAAGTCTAAATACTTGACTTTCACATGTTATCTTCCCATCCTTGTGTTGACAAGGCCTGTCCTTCTTGGAATTTGATTTGAAGTTTCTTGGAACTTGGTCTATGAATCCATCGATTTTGAATTCTTTGATAGTGGAGTCACCCTAAAAACTTTGAAGCTCTAGATACTTTGAATACAGAGTTGTGAGGTGAATGATATAACATTCTTGTGTAATCAGATCTGGAACTTGATAAGCTTTTATGAGGAACTTGAAATGTTCAGATCCCCAATTTGGTCACCAGAATGTTATCACTCTGTAATTTCCGAGGTTGTGGGTAGCGGTAACCACAAAACCACTTTGGGAGTTGGGAATATAACCCTTCCAACTCCAAAGAGGGATCTCTCTGTCAGATTTAGTTATGTTCTTTTGAATAATATTAGGCTAGCTATTAGGTGCAAGTGTTGGTTGATGAATTGGTTTGGTTGATTAAATGCCTGAAACTTCCATTGGGATATGGAGTCTACTAATTCAACGTGGATATGTCTAAGATTTTCAAAGGAGTTTGACAAGGCAAGGTAGCTAAACTAACTGGATCCTTTATATTTAAATGAAGTTTAATAGAAGAAAAGATATAGGTTCAATTGAAGTTAAAGAGAAGTTAAGAATTCTTTCACATGATATCAGAAGAAAACATTTAAATTATTTACAGCCAAAATCATAGTGTATCTTTCAATCAATTTTGTTCGTCAAACTTTTATAAAATAATTCAGATCTAAGAAAACATAAATGTGGAAACAAAGAAATAAACACATAGACAGTGAGAGAAGCACTTCACCAAATAGTCCAACACATGAATCCTATGAATAATGTCCTTTTTATTACTAATCATCCCATAAAATGAAAAAGTACAATAGCTTTTTGGAATGAAAAAATCAACCTCTTTTACTTCAAATGATGAGGTATTTATAAAAATTTATTACAAAATATCTTGATTTAAAATATCAAGATTCATTACAAATATCTTAAACAGATAGTAAAAATAGAAAAAAAATAAAGGAAACTAAAACTATTTGAAGAGTTTTGGCATTATCCTTGAGTATTTCTGGTGATAAAGAAGAGAACTTCGAATTTGATTGCAACTCTTATTTGATGAGGTGGCATCAAAGTCGCTAACTGTCCATGAGCTTTTTCCTCCCGAAATTCTGAAAAATAGGGTCCAGTGATCCCTTTGTATATCCAAACCCATAATAGATACTAGAAAAATAACAGATATTTTTGTACATGAGGATGTTAGAAACAAAAACCTCTTTCCATTTTTTACAATTCATTTCCACCGGCTCAAAAACCTAATTTGAAAACAATGACTAAAAACAAGAAACTTAGGGAAAATATGCCTGCAAAGCTTCATCTGAATCTCCCAAACCATAATAGATGTTAGAAAATGAGAGAGGTTTTTGTACATGAGTATGTTATAAGAAAAAACATTTTTCAATTTTTGAAAATTCGTACTCATATGTTTTTAGACCATGTTTGAAATTACTGTGTTGTATATGGAAAAAACATAGTTTTAACTGACCATGAAACAGACATATGATGTGGAGGCAGGAAGTGACATGGAGGTGGGGGATGATGTGGAGGCACATGGTTGGAGGATAAAATATTAGGGGAGGAGGATGCATGATAGAATAGTAGTGGAGGAGGAGTAGTGATGTGGTGGGTGAACGTTGGTGTGGGAGTAAGTGGTCAACAAAGAAAAGGGTTGGTGGTTTTCAGACGGGGGTAGGAGCGGTTAACGATATGCATGGGGGAGTGTGAAGTGATGTGAAGGCGATACATGGATATGGGACCCAAGGTGATAAATAGATTTTTAGAAACACCCCCCCCTCCACTGATAAAAGTAGGAGGGGCAGGGGGGGCCCGAAAAGCATTGATGGTCATTGATTTGACCATTGAGTGATCGAATGGTTGTTTGATATGATTTATTTAACCATGCAAGAGGACCCATTTTGTATTTTCATGCCTTTACGACTTTGACAGGGTACTTTGGATAAATTACATAGAATGCAACATGTATTTTTTTTACTTTTTCCATGTTAATCTCTTCCCTAATTTAATACTCGTCTCTCGTTGGAAATAATTTGAAGGGTGAAATATTATTTACAACATCTTAAACATAATAATCATCAATAATAATCAAACTATCCTATAAAAAATTATAGGACCCTAACACATAATATACTAAGGATGTATGAGTCGACAATTGAAAGTAAATGAACACAGAGTGGTTGGTGCTTTTGTAATAATGGAAACTATTGAAACAAGCTTTTGATTCTTTCACTTACACGCCATGAGAAATTTAATGAGGAAGATGGGCCGAGGGACTCCAAACCTATGAGTTTATGAGTTTTGATGGCATGCTGCAGCTGGAGTAGAAAGAAGAGACATACCTAAAGTGTAGAAATTTTGAATAATAAACACATTCAATGGAGATTATCCTAATAATGTACTATTGTGGAATACATACACAATACATAAGCTCCTCTACATTGATCATCAATATAGCAGCATCAATAACAATTAAACATCAAGAGCATGCACACATTAACACAGTATGTAACCCGGGGAAAGCTTACAGCTGAAAACCCCACACTATCTGTATATTAATGATTGAGAACATGTAACATTACAATAGTCAATACTTCTCACAAGTATCCAGCACTATCTCCACCTGTTACACAAAATATAGCTCAAATCTGATCTCCAAATCTATTCCACTGCTTGCCTGCCTCCACTACTCAATACCTGCTCAAGAATGGATGAGAATGGTTGAACCAAACTCGTATTTACCACAAAAGAATCACTCACACTGGGATTCACGTGAGCAGAGGCTATAATCACTTGGTATTGGCCAATTCTCATTGGCATAACTCAATCCCATTGATTGTTCAAATCCTCATCCACAACTATAGTCACAACTGATAGCAATCTGATCCTCTAACACTTGTCCCTGTTGAACTGAACATGCACTGACATGCAACTGAGTTAACTGATGTATTCTTTAGTTGCATTATGAGTTAATAATTAGTTTAGCAACTCATCATTAGTCTATTTGCAGTTAGACTAATTACAACTAGTTTAACCAAGTGAAACTGAACACAACTCCATCAACTCCACAATCAACTCCACCAAACTCAACTGATTGAGTTCTAACTGAAGTCATGCATGCAACAGCTCAAATGACCCACAAAGAAAACACATTTCCTTCTGACAGATGCATGTGCCACATCTATAGCTCAAACTGAAGTGCTCCAAGAGAATAAGATAAAGTTTATAGTCTAAATATTGTTATAAGCTAATAATATTTGACTGCTCTATAATTAGATTTGACAGTGTCACTGATGTTGTCTAAAAATAGAAGTCCATCTATTTTTTCCAACTTGACCAATCATCCATAAACAACATCCTGCAAATCATAGACATGATCCATATGTCTAATAATAGACATAGTCTAAAAATAGACTTTGCACCATTATTTGCCTGCGGGCCCACTTAGTGAAGGCAACTCTTTTCACTAAGCTCCATCATCTTGTTGCAATATCAACACTCCCTCTCGACAAGATATGGATTATCAGCAACCCTTATCCTGCCTCGGTGGTATTCGAATTTTCTCCTGGTGAGAGCCTTCGTCAAAATATCAGCATCCTGATCCTCCATTGGAATGTATGAAAGTAACATGATCCTCCGCTGCACACAATCTCTGATATGATGGTACCTGATGTCAATGTGTTTAGATCTATCATGAAA
>APFE030197240.1:0-49372 GCA_000404065.3 Pinus taeda | reverse complement strand
GGGAGCTTAGATTATCAACTTACCAGTAAGTGACTAAGGAATGATTGATCACAATATCCATAGTTGGCTCTAAAATTTAAGTGTAGGCCAAAATTTTGAAGGGTGTTCCAGCCACTACAACAGAGCCTTCACCTTCTTGCTAGCTTCTTTTTCAACTAGTGTCCTGAATTCTATGAACTTGGAGAATGTCTCATACTTCTTCCACAAGAAGAATATCCAACACTTCCGTGAGATGCCATCAATAAAAATGACAAAATATTTGTGTCTGATAGTGTATGTTATCGAGGGAGGTCCATAAACATCATAGTGGATCCTTTCTAGGACTGCATGTGCTTTGTTGTCTCAATCATGGAATTGTGGATTTTATGTACTTTCACAACGTACATCCTTTTCATATGTCCTACTGCTTAATTTCTCCTTTAGGGAGGCCAGTGGTTATTTGTTGTATAATATTCGAGGTACCATGATGAAAATGACCAAGTATTTTGTGCCAAATTTCATCAACATAGCGACTTGCACTTTCTCCGCCTTAGTGCTTAATGCAACACAATCTTCCACAAATAGCTTATACACGTTCTTCACATGACAAACCCTGATCTGCTTCACCTGCCCCGTGTCTATGTGTCTCAAGAACACTTTTTCTTGGTTGAATATCACTTCACAACCATGGTAAACCAACCACTTGGTGAATGCTAGTAGATAGATCCCTAATCCTTTACCTTTACCTTTTTTACTAGCGGCTCATATTGAAAATTTGAAGCAAAAATATTTATTTTCTCTTAAAAATTTGTCTTAAAATCCAACTCCGTGTAGCAGTTTCAAATGCAATGATAGAAAAGTTGTCTTTAATCATATCAGCAATTATGAAAGGGACAGAGGAGGAGTTGATGTCCAATAGCTATTATCAGTAAAAGTTGTCACATTATTCTTAGTCGACTACCCCCACAAAAGAAAGAGCCCAACAAATCATTGTCTTTATATAAGATAACATGAATGGTAAGTAAAATAACAACCTTGATATAGGTGCAAGACAGTAGTTGCCTGCAAGCTGGCCGGCTTAGGGCGCAATGTCGGAGTCAATTTTGCAGTTTTTAGATAAAATTGTCTAAAATTGATATGTTTGTGTCTTAATTGTTAATTGTATTAATTAGGTTTCATCTAAAGTGACCATTGTCTTAAATATAAAGTTTTGTCTTAAATTATTTTTGTCTCAAGCTATTTTTGCCTTAAATTATTTTTGTCTCAAACTATTTTTGTCTGAAAATAATTTTGTCTTAAATTGTTTTTGTCTTAAAATAATTTTGTCTTAAATTGTTTTTCTCTTAAATATAAAGTTTTGTCTTTAGATGTTTGTCTCAAACTACTTTTGTCTTAAATATAAAGTTATGTCTTTTCGTCTTAAATTATTTTTGTCTTAATTATAAAGTTTTGCCTTAAAATATTGTTGTCTGAAAGTGCTTTTGTCTTAAAATAATTTTGTCTTAAACTATTTTTGCCTTAAATATAAAGTTTTGTCTTAAAATATTTTTGTCTTAAATTGTTTTTGTCTTAAAGTTTATATTTAAGACAATTCAATTGATATTAAATTTTAATGTAAAATAACTAAAATAAAAAAGTGATTTTTCAAGACAAAAGATTTCTTTTGTCTTAAAATAATGTCTCAAAAGTGCCCTTGGTGTAGTAGTGATCCAACATTCAAATGAAGATGATACTCTCATGTATTTTTAAGGGAGAGCAAAACAGTGAAACTCTGCTACACCTTAAGCGAGGGAGTTCAAAAATCAAATGCAGATGATTGTCTCTCCTTTCAGCTGACAAAGGGGGGAAATGATAATGGAATTGAATATGGTTGTCATACGAAAAGTTTCAAAAACCCCAACAAATATGCCAGTGGGCATCAACAAATCTGGCCAGGGGCATCATGAAATATTCCAGTGTGCATTGAAATTTTCTAGTGGGAAAGCAATTGGGATGTTGATTGAAAGCATTTGTGGACATTATTTTGTTCACTTAGATGGTCATTGAACCAAGCAAAGGACAGATGTATACTTTTTCATTTCATCTTGGAATTTTATTAAGTTCTCAATCATTTTCAGAGTTGTGTCAAACTTGTAGTTGATTCACTTTTCCTAGATTTCTCTCTTCACATTGGAGTTTTCGGCATCTAATTTTGGCATTTTTTTAGGAGATTCTTCATTGAGGACTAACTCAATAGTTTTTGCACAAAGACTTGGAGATGGTACCAGGTTCTTATTTTGGACTTAAGATTTAGGGGGGGAATATTAATTCCAAAATAATAAATTATAGACTTGGAATAATTCCTACTTTTCTATTCTAGAATGAGACTATTCCTCAAACTTGGGAGTTTCCTTAGGTCTAACTGGTTGAGAGATTCTCTCCAACTAGTTAGGCTGCTATATTAGCGTATGGTTGATATATTCACTCAACAAAAGTGATTGTGTGTCCAAGATAGACGAACTATCTTGAGACATAATATTGATGTATTTAAATGTATCATTATAATTCTTTGTGAATAAAATACATTAAGGTTTCAGAAGCCTTTTTTGTCATTTCTCGGTCTCTCCTAAATTTTAGTTTTTATTTTTATAAATTTCCTTTATAATGAAATTGGATTTTACCTATGAGGATTTTACCTCCATAGTTGGTATCTTGTCCATTTTCTCAACAATATAAGGCCCTATAAAAATTTGAGGTTGTTCCACTTGAGTGACATTCTTCCCTCTGAGAGCATCCTTAAATGAGATGGACCCATTATTGTTCCTAGAATTTGCATTATGATTTTTGTAAGTTGCAGACCCTCCGTACATATTCAGATTCAAGATTAAGGTTGAGTCCTTTTCCACAACATAATATTCCAGCAGAAACCAGTCTCATAGAACTTTTCCTTCATATTATAAAACCTAGAGTGTTGTCGGTATATACCCATATGGAACTAGATGATATGTTTCATATTATCCACTAGATCTGAACTCCAGATCAAGTACAGAGGACTTTTTGTTTACGTTTTTTTATGAAAATCCAATTTTTTTCCTTCTTTTTTTTTGTCATCATTAGATCAACCTGAGATTGACTAGATCCCATAGCTAGTTGAGAAAACTACACTGCATCTAGATCTAAATTCCTTTTAACTAGATTTTAAGGGATCTGGATGTTGAAGGGAAAAAGAAAAACCCAAATATTCCCTACCAACCTCACATGAAAAATTTAGTAAATACCACCAAAAAAATCACTACCATTTGCTTTCACCCATGATACCTGCATCCATTCAGGTAAAGGCATTTTCAATCCAAAAGAGGAGGTCAACATCAAGAATCATGAGAGTGCCAAACCCTGGATCCCCGTTAATGATCGATATCAGAGTCATGAAGGAGATAAACATAGGCATCAACTCTATCTTGCCAGGATCTAGATCACTGGAGATGTCGATAGGAATGTTGTCATAGATCAACTCTATCGCCTCCATCTTCTAGTGCAACTTTCATATCGGCTTCACACTCAGATTCGATCCCTGCATGCCACAACCCTCATTGTTATATTTCCATATAGAGTGATGGAACTCAAGACTCTGATTCCTCTTAGAAAATGAAAAATATACCCCTCAAATGAGTATTATGAGAAACCAGTAATATTTCTTTTCATCGACCATTAGTTGAGAAACGTAGCTAGACCTAAATACATCCATAGAAAATTAAGCCCATCTTTTATCATAGACACATCATCTCTCCAGAGTAGAAAAATTGTCATCTATCAAGTGCATAACATTGTAGCAGCTCACGATCTTGAAACCCTTGGTGGTACTAAACAAATATTCATAGAGAAATAAAACCCTAGGGTTGGTCTCCATCGCTCTCTCTCCAACTTATAATTATAGTTATTGATTTATTTGACTAAAATTTAAGAGAGAGAGAGAGAGAGAGAGAGAGAGAGAGAGAGAGAATGAAAATAAATGATATTACCGATTAATAATTATTAATTAGCATAGTGTTTGGAATCTATTGATTGGTTTTAATTGGTTTTAGTTATCATGGTTAATTTATTTGAATAGAAATTCACTATTAATTTTTAATCAAATTATATGTTAAACTTAAATCATATTAGTGATTAATAATTAACAATTAGAATTTGAAGTTCTTATGCCACTTCTTATAACAGTAAATAGTGCATTTGATCATTAATATGATTTATGATTTGCACTTATGGATTTAGTTGAAGAAGATAAAGATTTTTGAAATAATAAGATGAGGGAATGAAATCCCAATGACAACATGGAACTAGATTGATGGAAAATATGGAACTATTATTTCACATCCCTAAAAAAAAATCTTGATAGAGAACTTCGTATCACCACTTACAAACAAGATTGTTGATTTAACAATGACAATGAAGAATTTATTCCAAAAAATATTATATCGAAATAAGGTTCATGGATATTGATAACTAGCATTCCAGCCCCAACTTTGAAGAATAATGAATTCTTCCTCACACTAAATGAAAACCCAATTATCATTTCAGTAAATGGACAAAATCCTAAAACTCCAGACAAACCTCCCAACCTATATTTTTGCTAAGAATGGATAAAATCCCATGTAGGAAGTGTCTTCCCTAAATCCCCACTAAGCATCACCTTTTTGATCAAATAATTTAAATCTCATTTCCTAAAGTTACGGACCAAGTCCCTTACCATTTAGAGAAACACAAATCATTAGGAACAAACTCTGAGTGTTTCCCCCCATGAATAACCCAACAACATAATTATCTTTACTTATTTGCACCTATGTATAAATTTTTCCCTGTGGTAATTCGATATTTGATTATTCCCTAGAAAATTTGCTTTCTTCTCATTGTCATGAAGGGTTACCAATCCCTTTATCACTCAAATATTAGAAAAATCTATTATAATTGTAGGTTTAATTATCTTTAAAATGGATTACAAATTAGGAAATGGTTTTAAAAATACCAAAGGAAGTAACATGAGAATCATGAATTTTTGAATTAATTAGCAAAGCAAGCTCATCAAACTCATTAAGCACAACATGGAATTCTATCCTACAAATCATTAGACATGGGTTCTAAGTTGCATCCCCTCTCATCCTTTTTGCAAAAATTGGATTGTTAAGTGTTTGAGAAACCACAAGATAGGGTTTATGGAGAATTCAACTACTAAACACTTCATTCATAATAATCGCTACAATACTTTTGGTAGTTATGGCTATGTTGTTGCCCCTCCTACTTCTACTAATTGTGATATTAAGTGTTATTTAGGGATTTTGAAGGTAGAGAATAGGACAATACCTCTATTTATCAATCCAATAAGAATGATTGAAAGCACAACTAATGGGGGATCCTTCCCTATATCCAAAACTTCCAATCTAACTAAACAACCATCCATGTTGATCTTTATCATTGAACTATTTTTGTTCTAAAAATGTTTCAAAGGTTAAATTCGTGTATTGGACTCATCATCATCATAATTCAATGAATATTCATTTGTGGTTATGTTGGTTCATTTTTTTAGCTTCCCTTTTAGCATACCACCAATATAGCTTTTGCAATTTCACACTATATGACCAATTCACCTACAGTAGTAGCATTCAACTTCACCTTTATTTTCATTTTTCTTTCTCATCATTATTTTCAAAAGTAATGTCTTTTCTATTTGAGTATTACCTTTTTCATCCTTTGCTTGTAGCCTCTCTTTGTTTCCCAAAAGACCTAAAATTATCTCATCTAGTGTTTCTGAAGACATTTGACTTAAAGTGAAGACTACACTGCAAAAACTTGAAGTCGAGGTATTTAACAAAATTTATTTTGCATCTATCATCTACCTTAGCAGCACCTTCATCTAATTGGCTTATAAAAGACATTATTATTTACATGGCTAGACATAGATGTCACGTCATTCATTTTAAGTCTAAAAAAAAGTGTAATTTTCCAGAGAATTTTACATTTATAGATTTTACACAAAAAGTTTAGTCAATTGTACCCATATCTCTCTAGATGATTTTGTGAAATCAACATGATGTAACGAAGAAATTGAAAAAGAAATTCCAATAATGGAATTAGCTTTATCATCTTTGCATTTCCATTGAAGTAATTGTTTGACATTTGTAGGTGCGACTTCTATGCCCTTCACTATGCCCCCAAATTTTTATTATTAATTTCATTTGACAGTGAACCCATCAGTGTCTATTCTACACTCCGTGCGCGAGTTCACAACTTGTTATTATATTTAACTTGTTCCTAATTTAGAAAGACAGATTAAGAAAATATCTCAATCATTTACAACAACTAGCAAACTAACTTTTCACATTTAAAATTTAAGCATTAATTCTAATTAATCCTTCTTTTTAATTTGTTAATTGGATAGGCTTTAGTGGCAACCTCTTACAACATACTGTAAATGGGTTAAGGGCTAATTTTAATTGGAAATTGAAATGTTGCCAAAATTGTCATTATTCTTTTCTTTATAATTAATCTAGTGCCAAAAGTGTCATTATTGTTTTCTATACCTACCTTTTTGAGTTCTATATAAATGTTATAAGAGTCAATGCTTTTAGTAATATTGGTCTCTTATAAAACCACGGTTCTAATATTTTCAAATATAAATTAATTAAAATTTCTTGTCTTGGTTTAATTAATTATCTCTTTTTTATTAAATTGATAATTTAAAAAAAAGTATATTACGAATTTTTGAGCATATGGTATTGATAATCTATAATATTAGAAACATAATATTATTATATCAACTCTTATTTATATCTTTCCAATCCATGATTAATTGGAATTTAGTCGTTATAGATTGAAAACATTATTTACATGAGGTTATATATATTATATATATTATATTAATGATTAATAATAATTAATATTTCAATAAATTATAATTTATCTTTTTAGTTTTATGAAATACAATATATTATAAAAATTGCTTGACACCTAATCAGAAGGATTGGGTGAACAATTGTAATTAATGTAAATAAATAACAAAGAAGATAGAGAGTTGAGAGATGAACCGAACAATCACTCCCTCTTGTATATAATAATGTTTAGCTTTAATGAATACAATAGATTTTTGTTTTAAGGAGTTATATCCTAGCCTGACATGGTATTAGAGCAAGTGCCATTTTTGGCCTTTTAAACTTTTAAATCCTTCACTCTTTGTTTTACATCTCTTGCAGGTTGGCATCTTTGTTAGATCTCTGTGAATGCTCATTGTTTGAATTCTAATACGTTGCTACTATGCTGAATAGTGTTGTAATAGCTTGATTTTTCTTTGTTTCATCCCTTTCGTTTGAAGAAAAACATGTAAATGTTTATATATATTTACCATATTCAGTGTATTTCACCATCATTTGATATATTCACCGATTCATCATTTTTTTCCTATCGCTTGACGCACTTATTGGACCACACTCAGACACAGTTCTTGAGGTTTTACAAGCTCATTCTTGACCGTTGATCTCCACCCTCAGATCCAATGGTTGACGATGATATCAGGCACAGTTGCACGACGGTTACTCGCCCGATATGCACACCTTTTTCTCTCTCCTCCCGATCAACCTCGACTGTAAATCTCTTGACCTCAGATATAATGGCCCACATCAATATCGCGCGGCCAACATGGTCGACCTCTTCCCGTCTAATAGAAGCGGTTTCTTCTCTCTCCTCAGAGCCACATGTCCTTCGCGTTATGGAATCGGGTGCTCCCTTCTCTAAACCACTTGCCACCTTGCGTCCATCTGATATTACACTCATCACCTTAAAACTGCCCTTCGATAACCATTAACGGTTGGACTTCTTCGCCTTCGATAACTGTTGGTCTTCTACCATCAATGGTCCTCCTCCGCATTATTTCTCCGCTCATCTGCCTCTCATCCTCCACTCATCTGCCGCCCATCATCCACTATTCATTTCTACCATAAATAGTTACAGTCAAACTCTGACATCAGTATAAAAGAGAATTATCCTTGGTCCATATCAGACAGCAAGGAAACTCCATTCATATGTTTGATGGCAAGCTTGAGGTAAGAAAATCATCTCACCACTCACTTTTCATGACAGGGATTGAAGAAGAAAGGCTTCTCAAGCTACAAGGCAACTTTGCTCGTGCACAACATTTCTCATACAATTCTAATTATGAAGAAGGTACACTTCCATCAAGTCTATTATGGCATGTTATATTTGGACATTTGAACAATGACAACCTTCGCTTATTAAAGAAAAATGGTGTTGTTGGATTGCCTACAATTCCTAGGAAGCTTAAGCAATGTGATGCTTGTATTCTAGGAAAGCATAGCAAACAACCCTTTCATGATTCACATTCCAGAGCACAAAGAAAACTTGAACTTACTCATTCAGATTTATGTGTTCCAATACCCGTCTCTTCTGAAAATGGAAATAAATATATGATGAAATTTATTGATGACTACACGAGAATGTGTTGGGTATATTTATTGAAGAACAAATCTTATGGTTTTCAAACATTCAAGAAATTTCATTCATGGATTGAAAATTATGCACAATCTCCTATTGGCTCTATTCGCACTAATAATAGAAAAGAATACACTTCAAATGAATTTGAAAACTATCTTCGCCAACATGGGATCAAACATCAAACAATTGTGCCTTATAATCCCCAACAAAATGGAGTAGCTAAAAGAATGAATAGGACAATCTTAAATATGGTACGCTCCATGCTCTTCTTCAAAAATCTAAAATTAACTTTTTGGGTTGATGTTAATCTATGTGTTGTATATATAAAGAATATATGTGCATCTAATGCTACTAGAAACAAGACTCCTTATGAAATGTGGTATGGGCACATTCCTTCGGTAAAACATCTTAGGGTCTTTGGTTCCACCTGTTATGCCTTAATACCAAAAGTACATAGAAACAAACTTGGTGCAAGAAGTTGTTAATGTATCTTCCTGGGCTATTCAAACACCTCCAAAGCATACCGTCTCTAAGATGAAGTCAACAAAAAGTTTGTTGTCTCTAGAGATGTAATCCTTCTTGAATCATCCAAAACTGACAATGTTGTTGAAAGGAAACTTGATCACTTCGATAGATTCACAACTACAAAATCATTTCAAGAATTTGATAATCAGATTCCACATGTTGAAGGGGGGATTCGTATACTAGATCAACCTGTTCTTCTTCAAAAGAACTCTCTCACGTGCATGAATCTCCAACAACAGATGATACTTTGAATGATGTGATTGACAGAATTGGCAGACTCAATCTTGATTCAGCCCCAACTCAGTCAACAGAGCAACCTGGATAATCTGAGAAAGGTCCCCCAAAGTGGCTAACAAAGGCACTTGAAAGTGTTCATCCTGATGAGGTTGAAAAAACAGGGACTAGAAATTCAAATCACAAAAATGGAGGTAATGTACATGACTCTGATTCACGTGTTGATATGGATGTTTCTTATGATTGTGAATTAAATTTGTCTACAGATTTAGAACCAACTTCCTTTGGAAAGAAGCAATGCAAAAGGATTCTGATGCCCTGACAAAGAACGACACTTGGAAGCTGGTTGATCCTCCACTCGGAATCAAACCAATTGGTGGCAAGTGTGTCTGCAAGAACAAGTATAAAGTTGATGGCTCATGTGACAAGCACAAAACCATACTTGTGGAAAAAGGTTATGCATAGAAAGAAGGGGTCGATGATGAGGAGACTTTTTCCCCCACAGCATAATGGGCTACCATTCAAACACTCTTTGACCTAGCAGCTCATAATGGTTGGAAAGTCCATCAAATGGATGTAAAAACCTCTTTCTTGAATGGAGATCTAAAATAAAACATTTTTATGTCCTAGCCTGAAGCTTTTGTTGTGAAAGGACATGAAGATAAAGTATGCAAACTTGTGAAATCCTTGTATGGCCTTAAACAAGCACCACAAGCCTGGTGTGAAAAATTGACGGAGCATCTTCTGAAACTCAATTTCAAACATTATGATCTTGATGATGCAACTATGTTTGTCAAGAAAGTTGGCAAAACAGTTGTATATCTTGTAGTATATGTAGATGATCTTTTGATAACAGGGAACAATGAAAGCTACATTGCATCCATAAAATGGAATTGAAGAAAGGTTTTGAAATGATTGATTTGGGCTATGTTCATTACTATCTTGGTATTGAAGTAATTCAACATCCAAAGTCCATATTCCTTTATCAAAAGAAATACATTGGAGATCTGTTGAACAAATTCGATATGAATGAATGCAATCCTCTTACTACTCCAATGCAACAAAACCTAAAGCTCACATCAAATGAAGGAAAAGAATTTGAGGATGCAACAATGTATAGATAGCTTGTAGGAAGTCTCAACTACTTGACAACTACGAGACCAGACATTTCTTTTGCTATTGGAATCCTCTCCAGATTTATGCAAAAGCCTTGTGAGGGACATTGGTCTACTGCAAAGAGAGTTCTAAAATACTTGAAGGGAACTCAAGACTTTGGAATCAAGTATAGACGGGTGGATGACATCAACTTGATTAGATACTCTAATTTAGACTTCCAATGGAGATAAAGAAACATGGGTATCTACTTCAGGTTATGCTATGAGCCTTGGATCAGGAGATGTCTCCTCGAGATCACGCAAACAATCAGTTCCTACAGATTCTACAACAAAGGCACAATATGTGGCAGCAACTGAGGCAACAAAAGAAATTGTGTGGCTCAGGAAAATTCTTGAAAATTTGCAGGTAAAACAAGTGCAATCAACTCCACTCATGATTGACACTACATCTACAATAAAGTTGGCCAAGAACCCAAAGCTCCATGATCGAACAAAGCACATCAATAATAAATATCATCTAATTCAACATCATGTTAAGGCCAAAAAAATCCATTTCTGCCATTGTTCCACTAATGAGCAAATTGCAGATATCTTCACCAAAGCACTTGGAAGAGAAAAGCTTGAAAGATTTAGAACCATGCTTGGAATCACCAACAACCCTTCAGATTAAGGGGGAAATGTTGACACCCAATGAGAAGGGTAAGGTGAACAACTGTAATTAATGTAAATAAATAATAGAGAAGATAGAGAGTCGGGAGATGAACCAAATAGTCACTCCCTCTTGTATATAATGTTTAGCCTTAATAAATACAACAAAGTTTTGTTTTAAAGAGTTATATCTCACAAACTATCTTGGCCAACAAAAATAAATATTTTTAATCTATATTTATTACCATTTTAATTTAATTTAATTTATTTTATAGGACTGTGTTTACTTTATCCTTAAACTTTTTTAAAACGTTTATAAGAAGTTAAGACGATGAAATTGTTTAAAATACAAATTTATTATTCTACACGCTTTGTCTTCTTCAAAATATATTAAAATAAAAAGTTATTGGCCCACTGTTTTTGGTAAAAATATATTATCAATATAGTATTGTACAAATGGGTGGCAAGGAAGACATCTTGCATAAAATACTTTCCAACGCCTCGTAATTGCACATATAGTTGGTCGTTGATCCTTCCAATGCCTTGTAATTCCACATTTAATTGGTCGTTGATCCTTTGGAAAATGTTCATTCGTTTCGGAGATATTTCCCACTATCTTCTTCTCATGACCTTCTAATTGCATTTTTAATTGGGAATCAACCCGTGGAAAATGCTCATCCGTTTCGGAGATATTTTTCCCTCAAATGCAAACCTACTGAAACTCATGTCTGCATAACGGACATGAAATGCTACGCAGGAACGAATCAAGAATGCATTCCTCATGATAAATATGAATGCAACGCAAACAGTAAAAAGTTCATGACAAATCGCGCATAATATTCCCTCACCAGCACCATCACCTTTGCCGATGAGCTCCCCAGAAATCATAACCGTAGGCAGTCACTGAGGCTGAGAGAGCAATGGATATAGTATCGTCCCTATGACAGGCAATATATTCGGAGCTTATTCGGAGCTTTTGAAAACAAATGCAGGGATTTACATTTAGATGGATGTTTCGAATCACTATAGAAAGGATAGAGTAGATGGTTATTATATTTTTTTTGTGGTCTCTTTCATAGTTAGACAAAACTAGGTGGTCTCCTCCCTCCTTTAGTGGCTTCTTCTTCATTAAGCCAACTTTGGTCTTGTTTTTTCATTTCTTAATCAAGTTAATGACCATAATGTTCTATAGGATGGACCTCTTGTAATTGCTAGTCAATGAGGCTAATGCCCTATAGGATGTCATTCTCTTGAATTTGTTCTCTAGAATTCAAATCTCTTAGCTGGAATCCTAGTTTAGATGAGACCATATACATGAGGATGTTACAAAAAAGAAAGAAAATGTTATAATATCAATGGTCACACTCATATGGATGGAAGGTTTGGATCATGATCTATATCTCTGTCATGGCAACTTTGATACCAATTGTAACTATTGAAGCTAATTGTCAAATTAACTATTAACATGTAAGATCTAGACACACTTATAGTACAAATATTTTCTTGTGGTGGTAAAAATATAGATGGTGAAAGATTTAATGATTGTATAGAGAGCCACATACTAACATTTTAAGGATATAATAGTAGAATGGTTAGCATAATTATAGTGCTCATAGTGTCAATGCCACTGAGATGTACAAGGCAAGAATGTGGTGCTAAATTAATGGAAGATCTAGAATGTGATTCGTGTAAATCAATTAGATATGATAAATTAGAGCTCTAATATATCACCACTTAATGATGCAGTATTTGACATAGGCATGCACTAGACCTTATGGCAAAAATGTAGATGATACATCAACGAACTTGCATGTGATGATGAAGTTACAACCTATATCCAATTCATACTCAAATTATCTTATCTCCAACACAAGAGGAATATTGAAAATTCTTTGTTTCTATTTTCCAATTCCACTTATACAAATTGTTTGTTGCAATAACTTAAAACTAATGCATATTGCATGGTTCTTTAAATTACGAGAAGATAATGCCAAATCATCTAGCAATGAGAGTAAAAGAAGTTACATCAAGACATTGTTGCAAATCCTTTTTCAACCAGATAAAAACCTCTTCCTTCTTAGTTAATTCATCTTTTCTTGCCTAGGAGGCAAAGCTCAAGGTTTCCTCCATTAAGCATTATTTAATAGTGAACATGTTTATGATACTTAAGAAGGTCAACCACAATACAAGGATGCCTATCAACATCATAAGCCATGTTTTGAACTGCATCCTAAAATTTCAAGCCTTACATATATCTTAATTAACTGTTTGGATTAATTTTTTATCAATTTCTTGTGGAATAAGAATGGGTTTATCAATTTTAGTGAACTACACAAGAAGTTGAACAAATGTATGATAGTGACTAGCATTAATAGCATGAAAAATGACATTTTCCTTAAGAAAGACAATAGTTCCCCACAATGAAGAAATTTTAACATAACATTTCAATAAAATCCTATAAGGAAGCAAATTCATATAAAAATTATATATTTTCATGGCATTTTCAAATTTACAATTATACTTTGTCAAATTCCACCATAGTGAAAAATGAATTAAACCATTACTCTCAAAATAAAGAGGTTAAGTTACAAAATAATAGGAAGGGCACACAAAGTGCATGGATTCCCATAAAAAGATCAAATGTCTGTATGTATTGGTTATGAATTCTGATTATAAATCCTAATTAAAAATAACATAAAATACAAAATAACATAAAATAAAGCTTAATATTACACCCACCATGTCATTACCCATTGTTAGAAATCTTATTGAACCATCCTTAGTCTTATTGAACCATCCTTATAACAAAACTAGTAGAATAAAAGTGTGTATGTCAATGATATGTAAAAATTACGCCATTTACCACATCAAAACTTTAACCAAAAAAATTCAATACAAGTCATTTTAATGAAATAAAAACCACCACACCCCCCACCATGCATGAACGTACACCGTAATCCTTTGACATGATTTCTCTAAGAGCTTCGAAGCACCAACTGGGTCGGCAAGTACGTCAGTCTCAGTATCATAATGGGTTTCTATTATGGTTTTATCAACCTATTTCATTTCCATTCATGGCAGATTGATTCGGCCATGTGTGAGAAAAATATAGAATACTTTGCCTACATGGGACCAGTAAAAGGATTTCGCTCTTGTGGCTATGGTAATGGTTAGCAGGCATGTTGATTGTAGATTTCGTTCTCTGGTAATGGTTAGCAGGCATGTTGATTGTAGATTTCGTTCTCTGGCAAGCAGTTTCCATGTCGACATTTGGGATTATGATTTTCTCTCGAATGGAGATTAGGTGTGGCCATTCATGACTCTTGGGGTTCGAGGATGTCAGTCGACTTCCTGTGGCAGAATGCCGCTGCAAATCCTGTAGTGATATTTCATTTCCGAGTGCGGGGCCTTGGATTAATGATGGGAGTCATCACAGTGGGGGAGTTTCACTAAGACCCGTTTTTCTCCATAAATTCTATGTTTTGGCTCTCTCTTCTCTGATGCTCGCACTCTCCTGAGAAATTGTCATATTTCTATAAACGATGAAACTAGGTAGCTCACCCTCTTGGTTCATTACGTAATGCAAATTAGGAGCGACACTTCGGGAGGCCTTTGGCTCAAATTCACTATGGATTTGAATAGAGAGCCTTGCGGTTCAGCGAAAGGAATTGCGAGGGGTTTGGTCTCGAGATGCCACCTATGAAGTCATCGGTGAAGCCAGAACTGTCGAGCACTTGTGTTCATCACTAAATTAGGAATACGTAGAAGTTGCACGTCTTCTGGCCTGTGGTGGGTGGAGGTGGTGTCTCCCGTGGTTGTTTCAAAACTAAAAAAGTTAGTATGATCACGCATTTTCCCCTGACTTATATCAGCAATACGCATAGTATTCATGGTCTCCACCCGAATCAGTTTGCGACAACCTCTAGTGATCTACGTCGAGCCAGCAGAGGTTCAGGGTTCATGGTCAAACGACCATACAGGGTTCGTGGTCAACGGTCGATGGCAGCCATTCTATCAACGAGCAAGCTCATTGTTGTCCACCCTATCAATTTATTATAGGAGAAGGCCATGGTCCACCACAGTAATATTATTTATACTTTTCTCTCAAATTAAGATAATGTTGAATTTCACAAATGAATAAAAGAGAACATGTATTGCCTCGTACCAAATGGCTCTTACCAACTCTCATATAGATTGTTCTAAGATATGAATGATGGAGAAAAAAATTACATCCTGTTAGAAATTAATTTAGCACCATAATAATAAGGTATTTAGTTCATTTTCTCTTATTTTTAAATAAGATTGGTTGGACATCAAATGCGTCTCTTAAGGAAAATTTACAATTAATTACTTAAAATAATTTCATTCACCCCAATAGCAGTTAAGGAATTATAAATAGAATAATAGACAGTAAATGCAAAATAGAAGATATCTAGGAACAATGAAACACACCCACGTTTGGTCAAAGACCAAAGCAAAACCCAACAAGGGGAGAATCCTAAAATAGTACCTCCAATAACCATTGAAAGTTAATCCTTTCACTAGGAAGAGAATGAGATATAAACCAATTCAAATGAGAGACAAATAGTCAAAACCAGTCTGGTTAATGGGGCCAAATTCCAGCTTACAGCTTCCAAGGAACAGTTTGTTAAAATCACACACAAAGTTTATAGTCAAAGAGCTAGTCAAACCCTTGATCAAAGCTTTAGTCAACACCAAGAACTTCCATCAATATAGAGAATAGACTAGAGAATATTTAGCCATTCTTCCTCATTACAAGGGCAAGCTAATAGGACAAGACATGGAGTGATGTATATTACAATGCAAGTTACAATCAATAATGGAGTGGTTGATGTTACAATAAGTTACAAGTGGTTGGTGTTACACTAAGTTACAATTCATATTTAGTCATAATTAATTAATTTAACAATATATGAAGTGGCTTCAGTATATGTTAGATGGAGTGGAGGTTTTTACAATCCAACTTACAATCCATATGGTTTTATTTTAATTTTATTTTATTTTTTCTCATTAACTAACAAAAGTACCTACAACAACAAACTTTTAATTAATTTTACTTAAATTTTTTGCCAAATGGAATACCTTGAAAGCCAAAGTGATTAGACAACACTTACCTAATGAACTCACAAAAGAGTTAGAGAATGTGAAAAGTTTTAACTTTTAATCACAATTTAAGACATGGTGATGAATAACATGTACAATAAACATTTAATGAGAGTTTCAAAAGCTCAGCCAAGAAAAACTTGCCGTTATTCCTCCAAGTTGCCATATATTCCTGTTTTAGCATGCAAATGTCTTAGAATGTAAGCTAACAATTTCATTCATTGATATAGTATTCCTCCAAGTTGCCATATATTCCTCTACCTTTTAGCATGCAATGTTTAAAAATGTAAACTAGTAATTTCGTTCATTGATATAGTGGCAACTACCAAAATATATTAGCATTTTTCAATTTAGACTATCACATCAAAAAAATAATTAGAAGAAAGATTAAAGTAGCCAATTTCAATAATAAAATACCTATCAACTTAATTAAAATTATGAAAATTCTGTTTCAATAAAATTATTTAAAATACCAATTTATTATTCCAAATTCATTAAAAAAAAAGGAAGAAAATGAGAAAAAGAATGAAAGAAAAAGTGGTTGGGTCACTGTTCGTTGGCAAAAATATCTTATCGCTAATACCTTTTAATTGCATTTTCTATGGGTAATCAACCCGTGGAAAATGCTCATGCGTTTGGGAGATATTTTATCCTCAAATGCAAACCTACTGAAACTCATGTCTGCATAACGGACATGAAATGCTACGAAGAAACCAATCAAGAATGCATTCTTCATGATAAATGTGAGTGCAAGGTAAAGGTTTTACACGCTCTTTAACAATAAAAAAATCATGACAGATTGTGCATAGCATTCCTTCACCCTCACCCCCATCATCACTTGTGTCGATAAGCTCCCCCGAAATCATAACCGTAGGCATACTGTCCAGCGTCACTGAGGCTGAGAGAGCAATGGATATAGGATCATCCCTTGGATGGAGTTCAAGAGTTTCATATCTGAGTTGTATAGAAGGCTCATTATTCTCCATGTGTTGCAACATGGTATGAGAATCTGCGAAACTTCCACTCCATACAATTTGCATACTGCCAACGCGCCCGTCCAGGCGGCTGCAATCCATTATAGTTCGCAACATAACAACATTACTATTTTGGACCATGTCAGTTCTGAGGTCGTGTACACCTGCACTAATATCGTCAGGGTACCACTCATAGTATTTAGGTAACGCGATGTCATCCAAACTACTTATATCAACATTTTCCCAATTACTCAGCAATTCCCAGACATCTTCTCGACTACAATATCTAAACACTACACTCAAGACCAAGTGTTGTTGAACTCCCTCCCTGCCTGCGTCTGAAATGAAGTCAAATTCACTTGTCGCAACTGCTGAAGTCTCCCAAGAAGAAGATACCTTGGCCAGCGTTCGGTCCAATATCTCTTTAGCAAGATCTGTCATATAACGGTACCTTTCAATATTGTTTCCATTTCCTGATTCTTCCATTTTTATCCCAGAAATTCACTGCTTTGAGCCCAATGGTCAATTTGGTGAAGAAAAAATGTTCGTTCGGACTTACAAATAGTCGTTGTGAAGAAAATATGTTTGTTTAGACTTACAAATAGTCGTTTGCGGGCAGAACCTTATGGCTTGTATTTTTAGGGCCGACGAACGATCCTCACCTTTCCGTGCCGGTCTCCATAACCTTCCACTTTCACCTTAATTCTTACGGTAAGACCGCATTATGTTTCAAACGAAATAAAATGAGTAAAAATATGAAGCTTCCAAAAACACAAAGATTTCAATCAGTTATGTAAATGATTCAATTTTATTTAGAGAATGTAAATGAATAAATTTATATTGATTTATGATCAAGTAATCGTGTTAAGAGATTGAAAAAGAGGGAAGCTACATAAAGAAAGTAAATGAATAAATTTATATTGATTTCATCCCGTTAAGAGATTTTAAAAGGGAAGTTATATGGCAGAAAGATAGTGTAAGTTATCTTTAGTATCTGTTTTTTTTTTTTTTGTGAATTAGGACTAAATCTATTAAGAAAAGACACATGGTACAATCAGAGCTTGCAAAGAAGCTAAGCTAAGGAGCAAGGGAGCCAGAAATGATACGATATCAACTTCGGCCCCAAAAAAAACCATGGCATGAGCAAAAGAGACGGTATAAAGAAAGGAGCAAGGGAGACGGTATAAAGAAACGAGCTAGTCTAGGGCGTCTACCCAGCATGGGTAGAATCATCCAATCTACATTTTTTTCCTTTCTTTTTACTAACTTTGACCCAACCATTTTGATCTGGATCAGAACTACTTGCAGACTGTTCTGCACTAAAGGCTGAGACTCCTTGTTTGAATCAGAAGGCGAAGTCTCATGAGAGTGCTTCTGTGAGAACAAAGGCGCAGAACGATCCATGGCAGCGGTAGAGGGCGAGTCCTTCGGATGCTCCAAATTCTCCTCGTCCACATCAAGGTCCTACTCATCTGAGATGAAAGCCTCTATGTCAAGCCTCTATGTCATCCATAGGGGGCCTGGCACAAGGTTTCCAACTCTTGGATTTGGATTTGCGAGTGATATTCTTCTTTTTGTCGAGGAACACTGCACATGTGTTCTGGAGATGCCCTGTCTGATGGCAATGGCGACACCTGAAGGCTGTATTCTCGTAGTCCAAAGTTTGTGTCCAATGGAAGTCCCTGACTTTGAGGATGATCTGATATGGCAGCCCTTTATTGATGTCTATTTCTGCACAAATTATCCCATAGGTGTATATTCCTTTCTCCCCCCTTGAGGTATCTGTTGTTCTATCACTATTCCTTGAAAGACAGCAAAATGCCATAGATGCACAGGGAGATTTGGAAGCCTGACCTAGATAGGAAGTTTGGAGATGACTACAGTGGAGGGGTCAAATTCTGGGAACCAGGGGGAGAGGAAAAGTCCAGCTGATCCCCAAAACAGGCCCCCCCGTTAAGGCTTTCTGGTAATCTTCGTTGAAGGCAAAGGTTACAATAAAGAAGCGTTTCGAGCAGAAGAAGACTTTGCAGTTGTTGGTCCAATTAGAAAGGATCCACTGGTATAGATCAGCAGTGCGGGGCCATAAGCCATTAAATCTGCAAATGAGCATTGTTTCTGCAAAAGTCTGGAATTGATCATCTAGAGATGGATGAGAGATTTCAATGGCAGGTGTTTCCTCCATTTTGTCCACCAAAAAAGGTTTGGGAGTCTCGGAAGATTGGGTAGACTTCTTGGCAGGCTGTGCATGTACTGCATCTTTGTAGGAAAAACCTTTGGAGGCACAGGATTGCCCAACTGCACCTCCCCTTAGACGAAGAGATAGGATCACTGTGGAATTTCTTTCAATATTGTAAAAGGAAAGAGGCAGATTGATATCAAGCTGCTTACCAGCAAAGAGGAGCCGAAGAAGGGAGGAAGGAATCCCCAATCTCTATTCAAGAATCCTTGAGAGATGGCGCACTGTGAAAGTCGGCTGGACCCCAAGGAGCAGGGTTTTGCCCGTCAAAAGAATTATTTGAATATGAAAACTCTCTTGCTGGGGAAGAATAAGATCTCATCTACCTAAATGAGGAATGGAGGTTACACACTCTTCCTCACTACCTGGGCGCTGAAGATGGATAGTCTTGCTGTCTGGGCGTTGAAGATGGGCGGTCCTGAAGTCATCCTGAAATAGATTCTTCGTTTCCAAATGGAACCCCTGCAATGTCATTAACCCCGATTTTCTTAGCTCATGTATCAACGTGATTACGTCTTTATGGAGATAACTGTACATTTCTAGGCGTATCTCGCTTGACTCTGATTTGGGCTGGGCCAGGTCATTAGCAACACGACTCCGTTTCCATTTCAACTCGCAGATTTTACCATTTTTCTGCTTTTCATCCTCACGCTGGTCTGTGCAACGATTATTTGGCGATAACGACAGCCACCGCCGCTGCTTCTCACCTTCGTGTCGTAGGCCCGCACTAGTGGAGTACAGGGAAGCCATGGCAGCCGCACAAAGTAGGGTTTCAGTATTTTATTCTCCGCTCAAATTTTAATATGGTTACATTAATTTGATTGAGAATTTGCAATTTGTTAATTTGTTTTACTTGATTTCAATTATAGTTAGAAATTTATTAGACTAGAAATTTATTATGAATTTTTAATGAAATTATATATTAAGTAAAATTATATTATATTACTTATTAATAATTAGTAATTGAGTTTGTTATGCTACTTCCTATAAGAGTAAAAAGTGAAATTGAATATTAACTAATATGATTGAGGATTTACACTTGATCTATTATTTTAAGATTAAGATTTTCCAAATAATAGAATGTGGGAATGAAATTTTAACAATAAGTTGAAACTAGATATATTGCAAAGAAAATAATTTCTACATTTTATTTTTTATTATGGTTGTGAGTCATCCTTACTTGCATGTAATAGTTTTAAGTAAAGAGATTAGTGTTTGTTTCAATGTCAAAAATCAAAGAAGACATGCACTTTAAGCGAGGGTTACCCAAGTGATCAAAGTTATTTTTTATTTCAACTCAAGGTAATTAATAGGAAGGTGCCCCACACAACTAATTCATCTCATTAAGGAATAAACATGGTATTGTCACAATTCTGTAGTTAAATATATAAGTTGAAAAGCTTATTGTTATTCATTTTTGTTTTTGTCTACCTTGCATTAAACATAAATAAGGATGTAGTGAGAAAACAATAAAGTATTTGGCGCGTGATACATAAATACTAAAGAAGTATATTATTCTACATTATTATAAAATACTACATATAAACACACTTCTCATTGTTATTGTTTAATTAATTAGATTATAATCCATTAATTATATTATAATCCAACTATAGTCTTAGTTAGTGCTTCTCTCTATCACCCATCCTAAACCATTCAAGATAATAATGTTTGGCATAGCATTTAATTTCATCATAATTTTGGAAACATTTCTAGGAGGTTGCCAGAATTATGTCCTTCATCCTATATGTTATAAAGGCAAGCCCCTAAGTTCTATGTGATTTATTTCCTATATGAAGTGATTACAAATACATTGGAATTAGCAAAATATTTGTTTCGACAAAACCTTTGTTTCTAGATGGCAGTGGCATGATAGTAAATGATGGGTAATTCTACAATGTATTGTCAATTTTAGTTGAGCTTATCTTGATTGTAGATTATCTAACATCCAACAATTGCTATATTTTTCATATCCATAGAAATAAATAAGATTGATTGATAATTCACTCCTTGAACCATAGTTAACAAATTTGAATTTGAGTTTCAATTCCAATTCAATTTGATACAAAATAAATTCTTGTGTGTAAAAATTCAAGAATATATATCTTACAAATATTTACAAATAGAATTCATTATTCTTTGTCCTACTTTAATACAGAATTTATCATTTCTTCCAAGAGCAAACTCACTTTTATCTACTATATTTTAATATGGAATTTAGTATTTTTTTCAACTGCAAAAAAATTGACATGCATTTTTTTCTTCTTATAATATAGAAGTTGCTTCTTTTTTATTTTTTTTAATATAGAAAAATTTAGTGAGAAACAATTATGTAATAAATTTGAATTACTAAATTATTAGGCAAAATGAAACCAATGGAAGAATTACCTAATTTTTTGGGCCAATACAACCAAACTTGGTAGCTATGTCTTGAACTATAGAGAACCAACCAACTAGTTGATGCCCCTAGCTAGCCCCTTCCTCTATATCTATAGCATGAAATGGTGTAGGATTGAGTTGGATGCACCTAGCCAACCTCTCCCTTCATGTATATAACATAAAATGAGTAATATTGAGTTGAATGCACCTAGTGAACTCCTCCCCCTATATATAGCAAAAAATTGAATAGGATTACTTTTTCAATCCTTGAGCCATAAAAAACTAATGAATGGAATACACAATAATATAATCCCATTCCCAATGCAATCATATAATAAGAGATAAATCCTTTTCCAATCACCCTTAACTCCAGTCTGAGGCTCTAGTTTGTATTTTTAATTCTTAATCTACATAGACTAACCAATTTTCATCTCCCTCTCACTGTGTCTATCTAAGATAGATTTCCTCTCTTACTCATGGCTACTTCAAAGGTATATAAAAAATCACAAGTATGTTATGTTTATTATGTAAATTCCCAGTAGTCATTAACTATGGTTGAAGGGGAGTTGTATCTTGTGTAAAAAAATAAAATTATGTAAATTCATTGTAGTCGTTACCTATGAACAAAAAGAATATTTATGTTCTTATGTGCATTATGTAGTCATATTAGTCATAACTATGACCAGAAAGAATATTTATGTTGTGATGTGTGAAAAAATTGTTCGTAGTATATTTCTAATTCAAGTGGTGTACACATGGGAAGAATGGAAAAATATAGTGGAGAAAGATGAACACACCAATTTCTGCATTTTCTTAAATGAAGAACCAAAACATTTTCAAAATAGAATCAAAAGTGGAGTCTCATTTGAGGTTTATAAAATAAAGAGACATGGGATACCATGGAAAGTGAATTTCAAAATAAATCATCATATTGATCGATGTTGGGAAGATAAAAGAGAGCTATTTGTATTCATAATAGAAACACATTACAACATGTTACTGAATATTATTTTCCAATACATAAAAATACATATCATTGTGTCTCCTTCCTTGCACATCATCCATGGTTTCTAAGACATTCATCTCACACATTGCATACATTTTGAATAGAATTGTGGATACATAGAGTTATTGATAGTAAGCTACATGGTATCTAGTTGTGCACAGGGAGTCGATAACTATGGGTGCCAGAGTGCCCTCATTCTCTCATTTGGTGTGGTATCTCATTTGGATTTTTTGTTTTGTTATGTGTAGATATGTACAATATTTTTTTAGAGACCTGCATCAAGGGCTTAAAAGAAAAGGATCACTTATTTTGTACAATTGAAATTTCTCTCTATGTCGCTAGGAATGTAGATTGATCCCTTTGTTGGATTGATAGGTAGATTTCCCTAGAAGTTTAGTGCCAGAGTCACCCACCTCCACTTCAAAGGTTGACACATTTGTGTGGAACATTTTACATGAAGATTGGAATTCCAATTTCCCCGCCCCTTAAGCCATTATTGGAATCCCAAGTTGTAATTATGTCCTTAGTTATTTTGACACCATTGCAAAAATAGCATGAATACATCATAAAAGTCTCCTACCTAATTTGTTGCTTGGCTTGTCTATAGAAAAAGAAGGGTCTTGGTATCTGACAACCTTCCCTTTTATAACCATAGATCCTTAAGGTTCCTTCCTAGTGTGATGTTACCATCTACAAGTGGCATGTCCTATTAAACCTATCATGTAATGAGCATCTAGTCTATGTAATACGTTCCTAGTGGGATTTTCTCTGCAATTCCTTGGCCTTGGAGTTTTGCTCATTAGGTACTCGGATGGCCTTAACTCTAAATTTAATAAAGACAAATAATACCAAGGTCATGGGACACATATTCCAAGTTGAATGTTGGGAAAAAATCCTAGTGGGTGTTCATTTGGTTTATTATGGTTAAGGGAAATTGGGAAAGGCAATATAAAAAGCTTTGGAAAGGTAAGAGAAGTTATTGGAATTTTATTTATGAAAATAATGGAAAATGGGATAAAAAGAACATGAAAGGTCACATGTTGCATGTGAGGAGGAAATTGAAAGAAAATAATAAAAATTGAAGAAAATAGGGGCTTCATTAATAAAAATTCTTATGAGGATCAATTCGCAGCTTTTGTGAGACCATTTTTGGAGCTCTCTCTCTATTCTCTCTATTCCCTCATACTCTTGCACACTTAGAGTATTCTTGGAGCACTCTAGCATTGGAGGAAGGAAGTCAAAGGAATGAAAAGGAGGAAAAGGAAAGTAAAGATCAAGTAAGGAAGAGTCGAATCAAGCAGATACAGTGGGATTACTTCTAGGTATCGAATTGAATGTATGACTTCATTGTTATTTTTGTCATGCATGGTACATGAATGTGTGTATTTGGTTCCCTTGTTGTCACTGCCATGGTTTTTTCAATGTGTGATAATGGTTTTCATCCTTGCCTTTCTATTTCTGAATAACCATGGTGTGATGGGTTTCTTTTACTCGGTTGAGCTAGATTACCATATGGTTTCAAAACTAAGTGGGGTGGTCTTAGGATACTTCCCAAAGGCCTAGGAATCCCTTTGCCACTAATGGTGGGATACATGTTAAAGCCTGACAATAGAGACGAGAAAACTCCTAATGATGTAGGTGGAGAGAGACGGAGGCATCCATGTTTGTTTAGGGCTTAGTGGTCCCTTGACTGGTATATGGTGAGATTGCGAGAAATCATGTAGTGTATGTTTCTTTGTTTAGTCCCAGGAATCCCTTAACTGGTAATGGAGGGATACACAGTAAAGCCTAGTAGTATAGATGAGGATTTCAAGCCTAGTAATCCCTTGACCGATAATGTCAGCATACAAGGTATATCCTAAGAATCCCTGGTTGGTTTTGTTCTGATTCCCACTTAAATGCTTGGAATATGGCACAAGGGTAATTTGATGAAAGAAATATTTTGTTCAACTCAACCTATGGTTAGGTGGTATGTGGAAGTCTCTCACTTGGATGGTTTTGCACATGTTAATAAAATCTCTTTTCCTATTGTATTTCATGAGTAGATGTTCTTGTTATTTTGTGGCTTTGATGGTTGTTCTATCACTATTATTCTACTAGTTATATGTTGGTTATAAGCATGGTTTTATGGAAGAATTTAGTTATGGCTCTCCTTACGTTTTGTTTAGTAAATGAATTTTTAATGAATGTATGATCTAATAGATATAACACAACTATTGTGAGATAGAATCAAACGTACTTGAAAAATCTCATATAAGGATGAGGTCCCTACGCTTAGAAGTGTTTATATGACCTATACATTCCATGTTTATGATGTGTTTGATGAAATTCCTATCATGGTTAAGATGAGTCAGGTCATACCCTTTTTGAGGTCATACATTATATGCCATTTCTTCTTCTTATTTATCATTTCTAATAATTTCATCAAGTTTTGGGGAGAGACATGAGTCCTAGCCCTAGAAAAGTGGCTCAAATTTCATAATCACTAGCATAGAATTTCCTGAAAAAGAGTATAGTCACATGGAGGCCTTTCTATGGGAGTTAGTGGAGGTTTTCAGTCACATGGTGGGATCGTTATGAGAGTGACTGGGGCTTTAGGTGAGTGAAAAGGCAATTTAAATCAATGGTTGGGCACCTAGAGTGGGTGGTTAGCCCCTGGGGTTCCTGTAGCTCTTTAGGAAGGTCAGTTTAGATTTTTGGTGTGTCGATTCCACTTCTGTAACTATACATGGGGAGTTGAATCATATCATGGTAACTCTTTGTCACATGTTTACCTTGGTGGACCAGTTAGCATAGGTAAATGTCGGATGAGGGTGTTATAGAGTGGTAACAAATCATGGTTCACCCCTTGGACTAGATGAGAGGAATATGGTTTGCATACATGCATGTCAGTTGAATATGCATTTTTTGTGTATGTTTTTTGTCTATGTGGATGTATGCATGCATTTTCATGGTTATAGTTTTCGTTCATGGGGTCATCGTATGTGGTTGGTATGATCATCAAGGGTAACTAGATGATGTTTATATACTATTAAGATTTTGATTATACATGAATTGTTCTAATTTGGTTGATCTTGCAGATGAGATATCCTCTCTTGAACTATATGGGGTATGTTGATTATGTTTATATTTTGGTTTAGCTGACATCATATACTTGCAAGAAGAAGATCAAAGATAATTAGCAAGACGATAGACTATAGTTCATGAGATTATTCCTATAGACTAGACATGGGGGCTTCACTGAAAAAGAATAATACCATATCACATGCATTCATAGTGGGGCATAAAAAATGAGGAAAAAATGAAATAATATATTGATCATATAATAGAGGATAAAGGGTTTTTATATGTTGTATAGAAATATGTGTATTATAAGGTATTGTTTATGCAATAATTGGCCACACAGAGGAAAAACAAGTGGGATGGAGAAATAGAGATTGAGGAGTATTGTGGGAGTATAGAAAGTGGGAGGGAGAAAGAAAAAACTATGGTAATATTAGGTCCATAGTAGCCTAATATTCAAACATATGGTGTTAGTATTGGTATACAATTCATGGTAATGTTAAAAGTGACATTCTCATTTATCTTTCCTTTTCATCCTTTTTCTTAAATTTTTAACATTACCATGAAATCAATTAGGATTTTTGAGAGTGGTTCTAACCTCATTAGATTTCATATGGAGAAATTAGAATTTTATATCTCACTCAAAATCCAGTAGACTTATTAGTTTTTTAGGGTTTGAAGATTTGGGGGATTGCAATGTTTTTATTGGATTTTGTCATGTACTAGGATACAAAACTCATGTTTAATCAAGAGAACCGAACCATCTATGTACCTTGATGTTAGTGACATTGGTTTTGAAACTCCTCTATATTGACCCTACTAAAAATATACAATCACGCAAACAAAATATTGACTTGAAATGCTACCTTTTTTCTATCTTATGTTAATCCTTAGAGGGTGATATTAATGAGAAACATCCCAATATAGGCAATGATTTTGATGATATGTAGGTATTTATTGTAGCATTATTTTTGTTGATTGTAGAGGCCATCCACACCATATTTGTTGATGTATTTTCGGTTAAGAGATGGATTGCACTCAATTTTATTTTTGTTATGTCCGCCCTTACATGTTATATAAATTAGAACTTGCAATTTTTGGACCTATGGTTGATGAAGATTATAACTACTATATGAATGATGTTATAAGGTTCAATCCATGTTTTTGTGTATTTTATCACAAATTCATCATTCTACAATCTTTTGTTGACATATATGCATCAAAAAATATAAAAATATATGTTATATAAAATTCATTCCCAAAATCAGTCCCAACATGGGATATTTGGGAAATATCACTCCTCACTCTCGCTTCTACTCCCACTTCCCACTTATTCTCCCACTCCTAAGCATTCTTGCTCCAGAACAAACATGTATTACATTAATAATACATATAAGATCTCTATGTAATGTGTGTGTTAATATTATTTACATATTTCTACAATAGTGATTCTGCCAATGATGGGGTAGTAGAGAAGACAACATATATGGCACCTTCACCTTTTATTTACATTAGTGATGAACATTTTGAATAAAAGTGAAGGAGATAGTGATACTGATTATTTCTTGGTATAGGGAACATGTGTTCCACATGAGATAGTTAGATATACTATTGTTTGAAAAAGGGTGCATGCATTCTAAGGGAACACATGTCACGCATTCAACTAATTCCAGTTTAGATGTTGTTTCAAATTTAGCAATTTCATTTTTTGATAGATCTTTTCTATTATTAGACTCTTTTATTTTGTTATTTTTAGCATGCATGATATATTATTACTAAGAGGTTGTAAATACTTAGTAAATTATAATACTTATGAATGATAAATTCCCATCATAGGTAGAGGACAGAAATCTCAAGGAAGGGATGCATGCGTGCATATTGTAGTTCATCTTTTGATGGAGACACACTTAGTTGGAACTCTTACCATGAAACTATGGTGCACTAGGTGATCAAGTTAGGGTTATGATTTGAAAATGTCCAACCATATAGGATTTTTCATGTGTCCATATTCATTGTATTTTCTCTCCTCTTCATATTCTATAAGCAAGATGAAATGTGTGTCATTGTGTTGGTTATTGAGGTTTCTCTTTGAAATTTTGTGGTGTATCTTTTTCAGTATTCACTAGAAGATAGATGCAATTGAGAGTTAGAATCTATGTATTTTACATTCAAATTTTCCATAGTATGTACTTGTAAATCAACCAACTTATATCTGCATGTTTTTTATTGAAACTTTCAAGTTTTTAGTTACCTAGTATTTATGTTAATCTTTTTAGGTGCATAGTCGGCTTACCTTTGTTAATGAAAATAAAGGGATATACATAAAAAGGGGTATTAAAATGTTAATGAAAAAATGGATACCTACATTAGTTAGAGAAATTAGGGGATTTTTAATTTGGGAAGGTATCTTGGGTTCCCATTGGTTTGGGATTAAATAAAGTTATTTTTGTAGATATTTTCTGATGTATAGTCACATTAAGGGTATTGTTTCTCATGCCATGAATCAATGTGCTATGTTAGAGGTTCATTGAGTGAATCGCCTGTGAGATGAGATGAGAAGGATGGTGATGAGTACTCCCCTCACATATTACACACTTTCATAAATTTGAGATAAAATAAAGGAGTTGCAAAGTGGATAGTGACAGGATAATTGAGTCACAAGAAAGACTTTCAAGGGAACATGAGAAACAAGAAAAGGTTAAAGTTGTTATCCTTTAGATATTGTCAAATTTATAGAGGGAGGGGCCACTTTTTATTATTCACGGACAGGGGGATAAGACTAATGGAGCCCATGGAAACAAATCTCATGACGTACACAGGTCAGACAAGGATGATACTAGCTGAGATGGAAAATTATTCGATACACATAATACGATAGGCAATGGGCATGGACATTATTCTAGTTCTGGTTCAGACATGTACCATGTTCATCATCACCACCATCCATACAAGAGGAATGACAATGGATATTTTCCAAATGATTTCAAGAAAGACAAGCCACCTACATTTGATGGAGAAATGAAGAATTCACATGATACAAGAGCTTGGTTTCTTGGAATGAATTAGTTCTTTAGATTTCATGATTACTGGGAGAATATGAAGGTCAGAATAGCTATGTTCAATATTAAAGGTAAAGTAGACATTTGGTGGGAAGATGTGAAGAATGTCATAATCATTTGGGGAGAGGAGTTTACTTGGATGGAGTTTGAAATACTTTTCAAGGAGAAGTATCGATGTTAGAGATACTATGATGACAAGGCGAAGGACATCTATGATTTGAAGATGAGTTTTATGGTCGATGAGGACTATATTAGAATAATATTGGAGATATTAAGGCATGTATCATATCTTAAGTAGGAGAAATCTAAGATTGAGAGATTGATTAGTGGGTTCTTAGTAGCATTCAAAGATATGATTGATTTAAATGAGCCTATATTGTTGGAGGAAGCCATCAAAAAGTTGAAGAAGTATTATGAGCAATCTAAGTGTAACACATAATCTCAATGTTGGAAAGGAAAGGAGAAAGTTAAGGGAATATGGCCACCTAAGCGAACAAGACCTAAGGATGTAGATGAAAAAGAGAATGGTGTTCCTTACAAGAAGTTTAATCTACTCATGTAGGGACATGGGTCACAGCATGGAGGGAAGCAAAATAAAGGTGATGGTAAGGGACAGTTGCAAAGTTAGATATGTGGCAAGTTGAAACTCAGGAAATGTTCTTCGTCATATCATGGTGTTAGGCCTCAAGTATATAGTGCATAGGAGGCACAAATAGTTAGGGATGTTGGACAAAGAATTCCTTGAACCTATGTACCATTGGATAATGGGCAGGTGGATTACTAGGCATCTATTATCAAGATGGACCTTAAGATTTGTGATCAATTTGTTTCTATTTTGATTGATTCTGGATCTAATTATAGTTATATTAATCATGACCTAGTAGATAAGTGCGTTTTGAATAAATAAGTACATGAAGAATCCTGGTTAGTGAAATTGGCTATAGGTAGAAAGAAAAGAGTATATCACTGGGTAAGAGCTTGCACATTTGAGTTGAATGGTATTCCTACATCAACGCAATTAAATGTGCTTCCATCGGGATCATACAATGTGTTGTTGGCTATGGATTGATTGTATCTTCATAGGACCAAGGTCGATTGTTATGACAAGGCTATTGAGCGCTTGGATGACAACTGAGAATGGAAGATCTCATTACAAGAATTTTGACGTCTAAAAAGGACCTCCTAAGAGAAATGTACAACCAAAATAGACTTTATAAGTATCAATAGGATTCAAGATGATGATGTCAACCATGGGGGATCATTCACCATTTTTGGAGTAAAAAAAGTAAAAATATTGAAAAATAATAAAACTACCTTTTCAACTTGTATTTTTAACTTATCTCTCTAATGATTGACTCAAATTTCGAGTGAAATTACATGTTGGATGAAAAAATTGATTCCTCGTCCAAGGAGTACCCATGTTGGAAACTTTTGACGGTCCCTGCTACGAAAAAATGAGAAATACATGAAAAAATGTGATTGCAATCACATTTTTCATGTAGCAATTCCGTCAAAAGTATGCAAGATGGTTACTCCTTGGATGAGTAATCAAATTTTGCATCCAAAAAGTACTTCCAATCAAAATTAGAGTAAAACCTTAGGGAGATAATTTGAAAATACAAGTTGAAAAAAGTATTTTTTTTTTTCTTTTTGCCTTCTAAAATTTAATGATGTAATTTAATCTTATTTTATTATTTCCACTATTATTTTATAATTTCCTTATGAGGCCCATTTTAGACCTCAAAAATTCCCTAATGTGCAAGGTAATAAGAAGAAAACATCCGTCAGAATGGTTACAAGTATCCAGGTGAAGCGCAATCATGAGAAAGGGTGTGTGTTGTTTGCAATGCATATTTATAGTGATAAAGGTAAGGATGTTTATGACGCATAATTTTTGAAGAGGTACTCAATATTATAGTAGTTTCAAGATGTGTTCCCAGCAAATATTTCATAGTTACTACCTCACAGGGAAGTAGACTTTTCTATTGAGTTGGTACTATGGGCAGAAACAACATAAAAGGTGCCTTACAGGATGAGCACTTCAGAGTTAGTGGAATTGAAATTGCAGTTGAAGGAAATGCTTGAAAAAGGATATATTGGGCCAAGAGTATCATCATGGAATGCACTATTGTTTTTTGTGGAGAATAAGGATGGTACTCTCAAACTAAACACAAGTTAATAATAAACCCAAGGGATTGATATTATGAACCAAAGGGAAACAAAACCCAATGAGATTAATACTAAAACCTCAAGGGATTATGAACCCAAGTGAATAATATTAAACCCAAGGGACAAATATTATAAGCCCAACATTGATAAACCTTAATATAAATATTATAAACACTAAAATAAACATGGATTCTTTTCATGGTGAGACAATCCTTGTCACAATGTGACATTCAACCATGGTTGGATATGATAGACAATGGTTGACCATGACTGATATTATAAACCTAAGGGAATAATAAACCCAAAAGATTAATGTTATAAAACTAAAGCAATAATAGACCTAAGAGATTAATACTAATACCCTAAGGGCATATGAACCCAAGAGAATAATATTCAACCCAAGGGACAACGCTACGATAAATATTATAAACACTAAAATAAACATTATTGACCATCACTGATTGTCATATTGAGACAATACTTATGACAACTGCATGTTAGACCATGGTTGACCATGATTGAAATCGTAATAAACCATGGTTGACTAGGGAATAATAAACCCAAGCGATTGATATTATAAACCCAAAGGAACAATAAACCCAATGGATTAATACTAAAAACCCAAGGGATTATGAACATAAGGGAATAATATTAAACACAAAGGACTAATATTATAAACCCAAGCTATATAACCCTAAGTGGAGACAATTTTTGTCATAATGCAAGATGAGACCATTATTGACCACAGTTGACCATGATTACTTATGCTTGACCATGTTTTTTTTAAATTAAATATTATTAAATAATAATAATAATAATATGATGTTAACTAAATAAATAAAAATAATAATAGTTAATTCATACTTAAATAATAATAATTATTAATGATAATAATTAATAATAATAATTAATTCTTTCTCGCAACATTGGACCATGGTTGATTGTGGTTGGCCATGCTTGATTTTCATATTGACATAATCTTTATCACAAAGCTACATTTGACCACAATAAATCTAAGGGATTAATACCCAAACTAGGCATATAAACCCTAAATAATGACAATTTTTTTCATAATATGAGAAAAACATTATTCATCACCGAATAGGGATAAAATACAGTGTCAACTTCCCATTACCGAGATTGCGAGGAATGAGGCTGGTATTTTGCTCAGTATTGGAGCTTGGACCTCTTCCAGTGGAATACTTTAGTGTCCTAACGTCTTTCGGTCGACTATGCTTCTCCGGAGTTTGAATCACTCTTTTTTGGAAACGTAAGCAAGTCAAAACCATCTACATTATGATATTACGGGGAGAGAGTGAAAGCATTACCATCTCGACAATGTCGAGTCTTCTCAAAATAAAAGTAGAAAAGCACATATAGATGGACGCTTCGAATCATGATAGAAAGGATAGGGTAAATGGTTATGATATCTCCCATAGTTAGATAAAACGAGGTGGTTTCCTCCCTCCCCTAGTGGTTTCTTCTACATTAAGCCAATTCCGTCTAGTTCCTCCATTAAAACGAGGTGGTTTCCTCCCTTCCTTAGTGGTTTCTTCTACATTAAGCCAATTCTGTCTTGTTCCCCCATTTTTTAATCAAGTATTGGACCTCTTGGACATGCTAGTATGGTCGAAAGCTTCCCTATTGAAAGCAGGTCGTGCATATGAATGGACGGTTCAGATCATGATAAAAAGGATAAAATTAACGGTTGATGTTTTCGTCTTTTACGATATTTTCCTTGATTACTTTTCTACTTTGCGGATTCTGTCTTGTTCCTCCATTTTTTAATGTAAGTATTGGACCTCTTGGACATGCTAGTATGGTCCAAATCTTCCCTACTGAAAGCAGGTCATGCATATGAATGGACAGTTCGGATCATGAAAAAAAGGATAAAATTAACGGTTGATGTTTTCGTCTTTTATGATATTTTCCTTGATTACTTTTCTTTTATGATATTTTCCTTTACTACTTTTCTACTTTGCGGTCTATCTTGGAGCTAGCCAATACCAAGTGGCCTCCTCCTTCCTTTATTGTCTTCTTAGCTGTCAAGTTAACTTTGTCTGGTTCACTATGCTTAGATTTTTCTCATGTATTCGACCTTTGGGACCTGCTAGTTGACTACCCTAGTGTCCTACAAGCAATGTAGGACTGTCCATTTTAACCCACCCAATTACTAGGTTCCAAAGTTTTAATTAAAGATGTTGATGTTTTCCATGGAAATTTTGCCTTATTTCATGAACAACTTACCTTGAGATAGAAGGATTTGTCCGTCAAGTTCCGTCACACTACACGAACTCGGTGCTTTTCCAAAGTTCAAATATTTATCTACCAAAAGCCTAACTTGTTGGGGATTTTTCTGGTAAAATCCCAAAAACAAACATTAACTGAATACAGAGTAATGCTCTGTTTTTCTCCTCAGGATCTTTTGCATAGGGAAGCAAATAAAATTTCTGAGAACATAGATTTTTCACACCAATAAAATCTTTATATTCATTAATAAAAAGCTTGATACATATTTCTTCCTCTCTCTCTCAGAGGGATTCACCAAAAACAAAATTACTCTGCCTCTGTTACAAATGATTTTTACACTGTTGTGTAAAATCTTCATTTACATTTACTGATGTAAAAAGGCTTTTTACATTTACTGTTATAGAATAAAAAATTCTTACATGGGTTTACTGCTAAAGAAAGTTTTCACATTCACTCCTCTGTGAAATTTTTCATTACATTCGACCTGCTGAATTTTTGAATTGCATATTCGAATAAAAAAAACATCATGAGCTTTTACACATTACAAAATCCTCTGCCTTGTGTTCTGCCTTCGCAGTGTCGTGCGATCATCACATAAAATACAAAATGTATAGCATATGCACTGCTGTGCATTCACAGTTTTCACTTGTTATCTTCTTTGCTGCCGCACGCCCTCTATTACATCCCGTGTGCAATAACTTAAAGGTCAACACAAAAAAACTATATAAAGCATACATTTCATATGAGTTAACAAAAAAATATAATACTACATGTCGTATGAAAACTTATAGATTTTAACTACGACTATGACAGATTCATTAAATGCATTAAATGAAACATGCAACAAAAAACAACATTAATGTTCTGGCAGGTTGAATGAGATCCATGTCCGTTGACTTGATTGGACGCAATTCGGGTCCTACAGCCACACAACCCAAACAATGTTTAATGTCGGGGCAATGGGTAGTATTGGTGTTGTACACTGGATGCGTGGCAGCAAGTCAGGGTGTTCGGAGGCCCTCTGACAAATACAACTTTCGCTAAACGGTGGTGCGAAATGAACTGGCGGTTTTCTAAAGTGGTTTTCCGGAACAGCGCTGCAATAAATGCGCACTGGTGAAATTACGGTTTCAACACTCCCCTTTAATTTTAGCTGTTGGGCATTCAGTCATACCCAAACATTTTCTCAAAAACTCGAAGCTTTTCTAGTCCAATGGCTTTGTCAAAATGTCTGCAACCTGTTTCTGAGTCCTGCAATGTTCTAAGACAATTTCTCTATTGCTCACCAATTCCCTGATGTAATGAAATCTTGTGTCAATGTGTTTCGTTCTCTTATGAAACACTGAATTCTTTGATAATGCAATCGCTGAGCTATTGTCACAAAAAATCATTGTTGCTTTAGCCTGCTCTTAGCCTAAGCTCCTCAACATCCTTCTCATCCAAACTGCTTGACATGCTGCTGCTGTAGCTGCCACATATTGTGCCTCTGCTGTAGACAACGCTACAATGGGCTGCTTCTTAGAAGGCCATGAAATCGCTCCTGAACCCATGTGAAAAATATAACCGGAAGTTCTTTTCCGATCATATGCACTTCCAACCCAATCACTATTAGTGTATCCAACTAAATCTGAACATTCTGAGACAGTATATAAGATGTCAAACATTTTAGTACCTTTGACATACCTCAGAATCCTCTTGGCTACCTTCCAATGTGCTTCTTTTTGCCTCTCCATGAATTTGGAAATTAAACTAACAACAAAGATTATGTCAGGTCTAGTTGCAGTTAAATACATAAGGCTGCCAACTATACTCTTGTACAAGCTAGGATCAAAATCCTTGCTGCTGTCCTCTTTGCTCAGTTTTAATCACATTACTGTGGGTGTAATTGCTCCCTTGCATTCTTGCCTATTAAATCTGCCCAACACTTCATTTACATATTTTTCCTGTGAGATAAAAATTCCATTTTCATTTTGATCTACTTCTATTCCTAAGAAGTATCTCAGCAAACCCATATCAGTCATTTCAAATTCCTCTTTCATGACTGCTTTGCAATTTTCAAAAAGACAAACATCATTGCCTGTGAAAATAACATCATCAACATACAACACAACAATTAGCAATTTACCATATTTTTCTTTGATCTAGACGGTGGGTTCTCCCTCACATTTTTCAAATCCATTTTCCAGTAGATAGGAATCTGTCCTACTGTACCATGCTCTTGGTGCTTCCTTCAACCCATAAAGAGCTTTCTTCAATTTGCACACTTTGTGCTCTTGGCCTTTTTTCTCATAGCCTATAGGTTGTTCAATATAGACCTCTTCCATTAATACTCCATTCAGGAATGCTGACTTCACATCCATTTGGTAAACATTCTGCTTGTTTTGTGCTGCTATGGATAGCACTGCTCTCACGGTTTCCATTCTTGCAACCGGTGCGAAATTTTCCTCATAATCTCTCCCATATTGTTGCTTGTATCCCTTGACAACCAGCCTTTCCTTGTGTCTTTCAATTTTGCCTTCAGCATTGCACATGGTCTTATAGACCCTCTTCTTTACCTTTTGGTAACTCAACCAACTCCCATGTTTTGTTTCTCTCTATGGCATTCATTTCCCCATCCATAGCTTCTATCCATTTCTTATATTTAATTACATCTTTGAAATGAATAGGATCATCAACATGAGAATATAAAGAAAACGAGGAATTCATTCCTTCATCATACATGTCACTTAAATTTCTGAATTTCTTACCTCTTTCATTCGGTGTGCAAGTGCTTGAAGATGCACTTGAATTTCCACTTTGTGGTGTGCTTGGAGAAGCACTTTCATTTATCCTCAAGGGTGTTCCTTGGTGTCCTTGCGTTGGCGTTGTTGTTTGGGGATGTATTTCAGCGATCTCCTCATCATCTTCATCATGAGACAAACAGTTTTTAACATTCACTGTTTTCTCTATGCTTCCATCCCAAGCTTCCTCCTCAATGAATCGAACATCTCTCCTCACAAAAAACTTCTTGGTAGATGGGATATACAACCTATATGCTTTGAATTCCTCACTGTATCCAATAAAAATACATTTCTCCCCTTTGCAGTTCAACTTCCACCTTAGTTGATCTGGAATGTGTGCATAAGCCACACATCCAAAAACTTTCATGTGGGTGGCTCCTTGCTTTCTCCCACTCCATGCTTCTTCCGACACTTTATTCATCACTGCTTTTGTAGGACACCTATTCAAAATATATGTTGCACAGTTTACAGCTTCAGCCCAATAATCATTTGGCAAATGCTTTGCCTTCAACACGCTTCTTGCCATATCCATGATGGTCCTGTTCTTCCTTTCAGCAACTCCATTTTGTTGTGGGGTGTACCTAGCTGTGAATTTCTTATGAATTCCATTTTCTCTACAAAACTATAGGAATTCCTTGGAGATATACTCAGCTCCTCTGTCAGTTCTCAAAACTTTGATATGCAGCCCACTTTGATTTTCCACAAGTGCTTTGAAATTTCGGAATTTTCAAACACTTCACTTTTGTTCTTTAGAAAATAAACCCAAGTCTTTCTGGTGAAATCATCAATGAATGTTAGAACATATTGGCTGCCTGCTAGTGATGCAGTTTGCATGGGTCCACATACATCTGAATGGACAATCTCTAAGGGTGCTTTTTCCCTTATGCTTTTCCCTAATGGAAAACATTCTCTGTGTTGTTTCCCCAATATGCAACCTTCACAAAGGTTGTCCAGTTTCTCTATCAATGGTAATCCTCTTACCATCCCCTTTCTGCTCAACAAATTAAGACCTCCAAAGTTGATATGTCCAAATCTCAAGTGCCACAACCAATTTTCATCATTTGGCACGCTTTGGAAAGCCTCTTAGGTAACTGCTGCAATTACTTCTTTGTTTTTCAAATCTACCCTTATTCTAAGAGGGAACATCTTGTTCCTCGTCATTTTTACTTCAGAAATACATCTTTTGTTGAGCGCTATATCCATGATGGTGCATACATCATTCTTAAAGAAAACATTGTACCCCTTACGGACAAGCTGTCCAATACTCAAGAGGTTACATCTCATTCCAAGGACATAGTAGACATCTGCTATGGTTTTCTTTTCACCCTTCTTTGTAAATATTTTGACTTTTCCTTTTCCCATAACATAAATTTTTCTATGAGTCCCAAGTGTGACTTCTGATTTCACATTTTGATCTAAAGCAGAAAACAAGGCTATGTTTCCTGTCATATGGTTGCTGCAACCTGAGTCTAAAAACCATATATCGTTACTCTTTGTTTCAACGATGTTACAGCCTATCAACACATTGTCTTGGCTGATATTTTCTCTAGTGATATTGGAATTTGGTCTATTACCCATATCATGTTGTTTCTTCCTACATTCAGTGGAATAGTGCCCATATTTTTTGTAGTAATAACATTCGACATTGGATTTTTCAAACCTTTGTCCTTGAGCATGATGTTTTCCTCTTTGTTGGTTGTTGCCTTGGCCTTGGTTCTGATTCAGATTGTTTCTTCTTCCTTTAGCATTTGTTGGGTTGTTCCTTCCGCCTCTGTTTTGGCTTCTGCCTCTTCCTCTCTTGTTTCCTCTGCCTTGACCTCTTCCTCTTCCAAAGGACATCTGGGTCTTGAAGGCTTGCTCTAGAGATGAGTTTTCATTTCTACTCAAGCTCTGCTCATGTGTTATCAGTGATGCATGGAGTTCATCAACTGAAAAGTTTGAGAGATCATTTGTCTCTTCTATGGTGGTGACAATCACATCAAACTTTGAGGGTAGGACCCTCAATATTTTCTCCACAATCCCCTTTCTTCAAGAACTTCTCCATGAGCCCTCATTTGTGTGACGAAACCAATCACATGTGTGAAGAATGAGTCAATATTTTCTGACTCTTTCATGTTCAGATTCTCAAAATCTCTCCTCAGCAACTGTAGTTTTGTTGTCTTCACTTTCTCCATGCCTTGATAGGCTGTCTTAAGGGTTTTCCATGCTTCTCTGGATGTGTTAGCTGCTGCTATCCTTGGAAACACACTCTAGTCCACTGCTTGATACAAAAATACAAGGGCTTTTGAATCCTTCTTCCTATTGCTCTTTAATATATCTTTCTCTGCCTGATTTAATCTATTAAACTCATTTTCATCTCTTGGTTCTTCAAAACCATCTTGAACTAATTCCCAGAAATCTTGACAGGAAAACAGGGCTCTCATGGTTATTGCCCAATAGTCATAGTTTTTCCCATTGAACTGTGGGAATTGAGGATTAAACATACCCGTGTTGGTGCTGGTGCTGGCCATTCCTTGCATTCTCAACTATGTTTCTAAATCCTTGACTGCGTATTTAAAATACTGGCTATTGCTTCAACATTGACACAAAAAAACTTTGAGGAATACCTGAATCCTTTTGCCTAAGACTTCACTTTGCTAGAGAAGATTTACTGCTGCAACAAAAGGAACCTTCCTTCAGCTTCTTGAACACCTTCAAAGAGTGTGGATCTTCTCTGATACCACAGTTGGGGATTTTTCTGGTAAAATCCCAAAAACAAACATTAACTGAATACAGAGCAATGCTCTGTTTTTCTCCTTGGGATCTTTTACACAGGGAAGAAAATAAAATTTCTGAGAACAGATATTTTTCACACCAATAAATCTTTATATTCATTAATAAAAAAGCCTGATACATATTTCTTCCTCTCTCTCTCGGAGGGATTCACCAAAACGTTTCACCAAAAACAAAATTACTCTGCCTCTGTTACAAATGATTTTTACACTGCTGTGTAAAATCTTCATTTACATTTACTGATGTAAAAAGGGTTTTTACATTTACTGTTGTAGAATAAAAAATTCTTACATGGGTTTACTGCTCAAAAGAGTTTTCACATTCACTCCTCTGTGAAATTTTTCATTACATTCGACCTGCTAAATTTTCGAATTGCATATTCGAATAAAAAAAGACATCATGAGCTTTTACACATTACAAAATCCTCTGCCTTTTGTTCTGCCTTCGCACTGTTGTGCGATCCTCACATAAAATACAAAATGCATAGCATATGCACTGTTGTGCATTCACAGTTTTCACTTGTTATCTTCTTTGTTTCCGCACACCCTCTATTACATCACATGTGCAATAACTTAAAGGTCAACACACAAAAACTATATGAAGCATACATTTCATATGAGTTAACAAAAAAATATAATACTACATGCCGTATGAAAACTTAAAGATTTTACCTACGACTATGACAGATTCATTAAATGCATTAAATGAAATGTGCGGCAAAAACCAAAATTAATGTTCTGGTAGATTGAATCAGATCCATGTCTGTTGACTTGATCGGACGCAATTCGGGTCCTACAGCCACACAACCCAAACGATGTTTATTGTTCGGGGAATGGGCAGTATTGGTGTTGTACAGTGGACGCGTGGCAGCAAGTCGGGGTGTTCAGAGGCCCTCTGACAAATACAACTTTTGCTGAAAGGTGGTGCGAAATGAAATGGCGGTTTTCTAAAGTGGTTTTCCGGAACAGCGCTGCAATAAATGCGCACAGGTGAAATTATGGTTTCAACATAACTCAAACCAAACCCTCTATGTGAAGATATTATAGAAGAAAGAGAAAATGTTACCATTTCAATGGTTCATCTGTATGAGGATGTTAGAGAAGAGAGAGAAAACATTGCCATCTGAATGGTATGTAGCTTTTGGAACTAAAAGCGGGGACACGTACGCATGGATGGACAATTCATATCTTGATTAAAAGGATAATATTGAATATTACTATAGTTTGCTTGTTTACTGTTTTGCTTTGTGGTCTCTCTTGGAACCATCGAAAACCAAGCAGTCTCCTTCCCTTTCATGGTTTCATCACCCTCAACCCAATTTTTTCTTGTTCCACTATGCTTCATGTTTTCCTCACAATGGATCACCTCTAGTTACGTAATGGCCATGCTTTTGCTGTGGATCAATTTTGACTAGATATTGGCCATGCTCTTCATGTGAATCAGTCTTGATTAGGCATTGGTTATGTTGTGTCTGTTCTGCCATTATCGAAGGTATGCTATGTTGTGGTGTTAGTCACTCTCATTACGTATGTTGTCCACTTTTTTTTCAAGATAGGATTTGTTGAGAAGCAGATTGATCCGGCCAGAAGGTGTAAACGAGGTCATAGAAGATGTATTCTCTTATTTAAATTTAAATGGATGTAGCTACTATCAACAGTACTAAAGTCAGTATTAGTAGGACCAATAGTACTAATAGTTAAGTATTACCAATAGTAATATTAGTCAAGTATTACCAATTGTACTATTAGTCAAAGTATTACCAACAGTACCAAGTACCAGCTTGGAGATTAGATGATAAAGAAATATATTTAAAAATAATACTAAATCAACAGAAGTATTAAGATATCTTTTAAATTTGAATATTAAGTGTTTTGATTTATTTTCAGTTGAAATTTATGAAAAAATTAGCACAATATATGTAGAATTTCTAACTTAAGTTTAATTTAAACTTAAATTAAATATAAAGAAAAATAATTTGATTAACTCATAAAAATTGGTTTATACAATAATGAAAGTTTTAATTTGCAATCAAAATAATTTAAATGATATAAGTTTCTAAATTTAATTTATATTTAAATTAAATATAAAGAAAAATAATTTGATTAACTCATAAAAATTGGTTTATACAATAATGAAAGTTTTAATTTACGATTAAAATAATCTAAATGATAAAATTTGTTTGTTATAATACCAATTTAAAAGGTTTGCACTGATAAAAGTAAACTGCTATTTATTATCCAAATGTAACTGAATAGTAATTGCCAAGAACTAAAGAATTTATAAAGTAAATGTGATACAAGGTGTCAAGTTAAGTGAGGAAACTTCCAAAACTTGATTGATTTTCCATTAAGCAAGTACACATATATATACAAGATGTTATGACTTTTGGTTTCAACATTCTATATGTGATGTATTTTCTATTTTAATTATTATATTTTTTATATTTACATATTTGTAGTTCACCAAATCCCTAAAGATTAGGTTTCGAACATTCCCCCCAAACCCAAAATGGTGTTATTGAGTCCAAGCATCATCCTAAGTTTTCAAATTTTCTCTTCCAAATTCTTTGGTGAAGATTTATGCAATTTTTTCATTGCTAGAACAATGTCTTAAATGAATGGTCTTGACCTCTATATCATATCAAATCAAATTATACTTTATGTTAATATGTTGGGTTCAATTATAGAATATGGGATTCTTAGCTAACTTATTTTCAAAAGTAGAATTCACTTGTTTCTCCTACAAGTCTTCAAGAATTTTCAAGATGTATACAATCTCACTTGTTTCTTTCCAACTCTCACATATTCTACCTTTGTAGTGGAATCTATTGGAACTAACTATTTACATGACCTCCAAGAGATAACTTCTAATCCAAGGCTCATAAGATATCCTAAGGAAAATACTAGAGTGTCTTTGTCTCTATGAAACTGTAAACCAAAATATCCAATCAAGTTGAAGTCATCCACCTCTAAATATTTCAGTACAAAGTGTTGAGTTCCTTTGAAGTACTTTAGAACTCAAAATCAATATCCTTCACCTGGATTTCACATAGATTTGGAAAGAATTTCAACAACAAATTAAATATATGCTATAATAGTGGTGCCGTAGATAAGACTTCCAACAAACTATTTTTACTTGGTTGCATCCTCAAATTAATTCTCATCTTTGGATGTGAAGTTCATATTTTGTTTTATTGAATTGTATTGGTAGATATGACTTACAACAAGCTAATTGTACTTGGTTGCGTAGTCAAATTTGTTAAACACACATGGTGAGGGAGAACAAAAATAGGAAAGATAAAGCATGCAATACATTTTTATTCACAAATGATGTATATTTATGGTATATTATGTGACCGTTGGGATTCACATCCCAAGGTCTCTTGGATTGATTTTATCCATTCGACTTCCACACTAACCCATTTAGGATTAGGTGTCCAACCTTCCCCCCCTTAATCCAAAGGGTTATGTATGAGTCCAAGAAGAGAGTTGTAATACGAAATGTGCAAAAAAATGCATGGCAGCACTAGGCTGAATGTGCTCTATGAAATGTTGGTATAATAGGGCGTTGGTTTAAGGATGGCCACCAACACTGGAATGCTTAGTGCAATTCCTGGAACTCTTCCAAAACTGGCAAGAAGCTGAAGTCTTCTGCTAGAGGAAGTGATCCTATTGTTTTAAAGAGGGAAACCTTCAACCATAAAAGGGAGGTCTCACCCCGCATAAAAGGTAAAACTTCAACCTGAAAAGGGAAGTCTCAACCTGTGATGGTTTAAGGATGACCAACAAATCTCGAATTCTTAATGCAATTCCTGGAACTCTTCCAAAGCTGGCAAGAAGTTAGAGTCTTCTGCTAGAGGAAGTGTTCTCAATTTTGTTCCCGGAACTTTTCCAAAACTGGCAAGAAGCTGAAGTCTTCTGCTAGAGGAAGTGTCCCAGATTGCCAATTGAAGGCATGTTCATGGGCATCTTTGTCTCTAGCTACAACTCTGAAACTGGTGTGGCAGGTTGTGGCTCAGGCTCGCTTGATGTGTTTTTGAAGCTTGTAGATGACCATGATTTCCCCCCTTGTCAGATACAAGGTGAGATGATGTAGAAAACTCAACTGGAAGATTGTTCAATATTCTAGAACAAGTTCTAACATGTGTTTGGAATATCTTCTTGGCTGTTGATGCCCATTGCCAAGAAGCGATCCATCCTAGATGAATCTTTTTTCTTGCAGGATGTTTGTTTTTGAAGCATCTGTTTGAAGAATGACTGGTTTTATGACAATTCTTACATGGATGAAGATCAAAATAGTTATCTTTCAAATGGCCAACTCGATCACAGTGTTGGCATTTCACGATCTGTTGTTGTTGTTGCTGTGGAAGAGGAGCAGAGTCTGGAATAGCTGACGTTGAACTATCATAAGGAGCAGGTGAACTGTCATTAATGAAACCAGCACTCTGAAATAGAATGGGTTTTGAGTAGTCTGGAATATGAAAGGACAAGTCCTTGTCATATCCAAGACCAGTTTTGTGCTTGTTGTGGACAAGTTGTTCCCAAGGTCTGATGATGGGTTTGGGAAGTGCAGACTGAGTTTCTGCATCTGCATGTACAATTGTTGCTTTATTTGGTACTAAATCTCAATGAACTGTAACATGCTGCTGATGGGTGGTTGTCTCAATGTTCTGAACAAAAATAGGTTCAGAATGGTGTCTATTTTGATGTAGCTCTTCTTGCTGTAGTTGTGGTTCAAGTTGTAAGAAATCAATCTTTTCCTGTGCATTTTGCAGATAAGTTTGAATGTCAAAAAGAGTTTCTTTGTTGACTTTGACCATCTCATCAACAATGGAATGAATTAGGATATTCAATAAATTTAATGCATCTTCAAGTTTGTCCATTATCTCAATAGATAAACCCTGATATGCAAATGATTTTTTCCACAATGTTCTCCAAGGTGGGTGATTTTGTAAGCTTATTCACTGTACATTGTTTTTAATGCTTCCACATGTAGTAACATTCTTCAAGCAAACTTATATTATCCAATAGCAAATTAATATGCAACATACAGTGGATAGTATCCTACTTACTCTCCTTTGTCATTGGAGTCCTCATGAAATATAACAGCTACCTAGGCAGAGACCTGAAATGGAGGAACCTGGAATAGATCTTTGTTCAAAAGTTCATTACGAGCAAACAATATACCTTATAGAACAAGAACAAGTATGGTTCTTTTCTCTTAGAGATGCTGCCTCTGTAACGAATCTGTAGACAGTGTTCTATGCAGACCTAACATTTCAAAAGACTAAAACTCTGGCCAATCTATAACAAAACCTGAATGGTAACAGGACAAATATGGTCAACTGTGAAATGGTCTCTTCACTATTTTTACATAAAATACGGTAACTGGGCCCCTCTACCTGTCTTCTCTGAAGTAGTTCCCTAGCCAATACTCTCTTGCTCAGAGCTAGCCAGTACCTTAGTCAATACTCTGTTGCTCAGAGTTAGCTACATGTGAATGATAGATTATTTAGCGGTTCTTATTTTCCAGAGCTTAGTCAACAACAAATGTGTGTCCTGTCTCTTTAAAGATATCAAAGTAATGTATTCCAATTTAGCAGTATAGATGCTGCCAGACTTGTTCATTGACTGGCCCAAACAGTTTGTCTCCTCAATCCGAATATGCCCCTTTTTAATGGTATTCATCTAAATAAATAATACAATGTTGGTGTAGACTGAGAAATGTGATCTCAAACATCGAGGACGTGCTGCTGCTACTCCACCAGAGCAGGGATTATCACCGCTGTAACTTGTGAATCAGAGGAGCATAGTGCTGCAAATCTCAGTGCTGCAAAGGCCTTCCCTCTTGTCCCTGACGACACAGAAGCCTCTCAAAATGACCAAATTTGGTTCATACAAATGCTATCCCGCCAATACTTGAGTCGCACAACCAATCCAGATTTTTTTTTTTAGCTCTTTTGCTCTAGGTGCTACCTGCTTAAACATAAGAAGATTTCCTGCTTGAATGAAACGACTCTCCCAACAAATTTTGTTTTACAAATTTCGTCTTTCGACGGTATAAGAAGTAAAGAAGAATGCAACTGTTCGTTTTGAGTCTGAAATATCAATATGAAATAGCATACTCCGCGTAGGATAAATCACTTGATTCAAATATAAGTTACCCAGGTATATTCATACGGAGCCTGTCAAACAACGTTTCAGGCCAGCGTTTCATATATATCAAACAACATTAAATATATCACCATATACCACAGCGTTTCAGGCCTCCAGCGTTCTGAGGTTTAAAATCTCTTCACCAATGAGATGCACTAACTATATCACGTTTCAGACTGTCGAGAGGTAGCCATGGACACAGAAAGGACGAATCCAACAACAAGAGGATGGGTGTTTAACAAATGTTTGGGATGGAGATCCACTGGAGGTTCTAGTCTCAGTGACAATCAAAGTTATGTTTCAAGCTCAATCAAACTAGTAGTGAACATAACTCTTCTGGCAGGGAAGGATACACTTGTGGGTAACTGTATATATATGGTGAAAATACGTTCTTGAGCAACTGGATATATACAAGAAAGAATACACCAACCAGTTAAACTAAAATTGCCACACACGCCAGCTCTAAAATATTCTTAGAATGATCCAAAGTAGTTTTGGTTTGGTTTATACTTTCAAAGGAGGTTTGCACATTACGTGATGTAATTTTTATCAGCAAAGATGAAATTCTACTATTAATTTCTACCAAATGCCGCTGCTACAGGAGGAAGTCCTTCCTCAGATGTTATCATCAGTGATGAGGCTCTGAACAGTAGTGTCAAATGGTATATTACCGTGGAGAGAAGAGGAGCCGAGGCGCAGAGCAGAATTGTGAAGGATTTGAGTCGAAATCAGATAAACAACGTTTCAAAGCAGCACAACAACATTTCAAGGCATAGCAGACCATAAAAAATTCCAATGCAGTTAAACGTTAAACGGGAGCTGGAGTGTCAACCTGGAGCGTTAAACTTTCAGGCGTTAACAACAAGGAATCTCATGCGTTAAACAACATACCAGCGTTCAGGCAGAGATGTCAGATTATGAGACAGAGAGCAGAAGGCAGTGGACAGAGGTCAGGTAATGCAGAACTGACACTAACATATATGGAGACCACAAAAACAAGTGGCTCAAATTGGAACAGGACCAGCAATCGCCTGCTCTGATACCATGTTAAACACACATGGTGAGGGAGAATAAAAATAGGAAAGATAAAGCATGCAATACATTTTTATTCACAAATGATGTATATTTATGGTACATTATGTGACCATTGGGATTCACATCCCAAGGTCTCTTGGACGGCTTTTGTCCATTCGGCTTCCACACTAACCCATTTAGGATTAGGTGTCCAACAAAATTGATTCCCTTCTTTTGATGTGAGGTTCATATTTTTTTCTATTGAAGTAGATAAATGATTGAATTTAACCATGTGAAACCTATTTAACAATTTTCCAATGTAATTCCCCTTTATTTATATTTCTACATAGCTCTTGTAAAGTACTACTCCCTTCCCTTTTAATCTCATTTTTCATTGCTCCCCCTCTCTATACTCCCTTCCCTTTCTCATTTTTCATTTCTCCCCCTCTATATATTCCCTTCCCTTTCAACGTCTTTTTTCATTGCTACCCCTCTTTGTCTTAAGCTTGTCACAATGGCCATGCATTGGCCCATCAAACCCAATCCTCAGCAGCAATGGATATCTATATAGACATAATACATACAACAATTCAAAGAGCCATCTCAAATGTAGAAGAATGGGTTAGTTAGTCAAGATGCTACATTCCTAATAAACAAGTTCATCAAGAAATAAAGGATTGAATTCCAAATGTGGGAAATTCTACGAGTTAGGGGCATCTCTTACATGAAAATTATTAATCTATACTAGTATACATGCAAATTATTGATCTATACTAGCATATAAAAACCATAATGGGAAAATTCATAACTATTAAAGTTGAGATAGAGAGGAATTGATCATCCAAATGGAAGAAGTGTTGGAAAAAGTTGATAGGATCAATAAAAAGGTTACAATCCTTTCCAAGAACTTGGAAAACCTTGACTTTTCCTCCTCTCACAATTACAATGACTCACATCTACCTATTCAAATGAATAATCCTACAAAATGACGAGTTCAAAAAATATTATTTAATGTTGACATTGTCAACATGTCCATTAGTTCAGAGTTTAACTTCCTTGCTACATACAATTTTATTTGACAAAATATCAAATAGTAAACAATATTACTTATCTTAAAACTCTAAACTTATTATAGTAGTCTAGTATCTTCCCAAGTGGTAAACTAATAATAAGAGATATTTGTTTTGATCTATTTTTGCGAAAATAATATTTTGAGATTTAAGAATATTCTATAATCTTATCTCGAAGTTAAACCCTTAGCATTTAATTTACTTGATAGATAATTAACTAGCACAACTACATTTACCAATGTGGTTGATATATGTTGGTAGGCGTATATGATGCATATATACAACTACATTTTCCAATGTGGTTGATATACGCCGATACGCCTATATCGACCACATTAATAATTATTATGTGCATTTTTTAAAGACTAACTATTTACGATTATTAATAGTTATATAAATAATAACACCCATATTCTTATATATTTACATATTTATGATTATTATATTAATATTAGAATGATATAATTAACTCTTAAATAATATATAGTAAATATTAATTATTATTAATATACTCATAATATATAATATTATTATTATTTACTAAGATAATATACATTATATAATGAAGTATAATTATATATATAATAATAATAATAATAATATGTAGTTAATAAATAATATAAATTAATCATAATAATAAATAATAATAATATGATATTATATATTATTTTTATAAAAAATAAGAAATAAAAAAAAATAAAAATAAACAAATAATGAATAAAAAACCCGTCGGTGGTGGAGCCGATGGTTGGGAAGTTGAATACAGGTTACATGGATTGACTGCGAGTAAGGTACCAGACACAGTCAGGTGATGGGTGTTGTGGCCCTTTGCATGATGACATGCACGGATGGTGGGAAAGGTCGTAGCGAGAGTTATGTTAGTGATGTCCTTAATAACTATGAGGGGAGAGCCCCAAGGGTTAGCTTAGTTGGTCAAAATCAATGCCTCGCCATACAAGAGGTCACAAGGTCCATTTTACCACAAGCCCTTGGGGTTAGGCCTTGCTCGTGGGCCGCAAGGCTAGATTCCCTTCCGGGTTGATCAGCCCAGATTTTTTCGTGGATGTAGCAACAACCCATTGACCAAGGTGTTCGTGAACCATGGCATTAAAAAAAAAGAAACTGTGAGGGGCAATAGTTATATGTTGTAATTCAGATCGCTTGTAGACGAGGAGGCTGATGCAACAAACGAGTTCAGCAACATCATCCATAACACCAAACACATTGTCTTCCTACACGACATAACATGTATGTACTCCTATTTCTCTCAACCCTCGCAATGTTGACTTATTCTTTTTTTTTCTTGAGGGAGAGGGGAGTATTATGGGTGAAAACCATGAAATTGAGCAGTGCTCAAGGAATTGGGGGTGGAGGCTCATGCCATTTTTATGGTCTTATGTTTTTGTCTTGCACCTGCTTGGTATTGTATCCATTTCCATTAGCTTCAAAATTCTTATGTCCCGCATGGGAACTGTGAGAATATTGGATAGAATGCCATGTGGGGCAGCTCATAGGGGGTCTGCGGGTATAAGTAGAGAGACAAGCCCGGGGCTAGAGTTTTCCATTCCACCCACAGATTGGGAGATGACCCTTGCTCTAAATGCATGTGCAGCTGCAGGGAGATAGGGATAAACCTTAGCAGTAGGGGAAAGGTTGAGAATTATGGGCGGGAATTCTGAACACAGGGTCTCCACTCGTGGAGCAATAACATATCACATGCATTCATATTGGGGGATATATTTTGGGGAAAACATTACATAATATATTGGAGTATATATAGGGGTAAAGGGATTTTATATTTGCGGGTATAAAAAATGGAGCTCACAGTTAATGAAAAAATATAAAGAGGTATAAAAATGTTAATGAAAAAATGGATAACTACAATATCTAGTGAAAGTAAAGGTTTTTTAAATTGGCAAGGTGTATTGGGTTTGCATTGGTAGTGGGTTAAATAATGTGAATTTTAGAGTTATTTTATAATATGTAGTCAAATTAAGCGTATTGTTTGATATGCCATGAATGCATGTGATATGTCATGGGTTCATTAAGTGAAGCCCCCATGAGTCTCACAAGGGAACGAAGTTGGATATGACAGGCAGATAGGCGATGGCAGTGACATGGGGATTAAGGAGGAGGGGATGACTTAGTTGGGCTCTTTGGCTATGTCATGGGCAGAAGGAAAAGGGTATGCATGCCTTGGTTGGCTGAATGAGGGCATGTGGAAGTGCTCACCAACCTGTAATTAGAGAGTGGAAACTAGATTGCTCATGTAATATCCCTCCCCTTAATAATAAATAATAAAAATAATTAATAATAAATAATAAATAATACAAAATAAATAATAA
>APFE030197225.1:6055-22267 GCA_000404065.3 Pinus taeda | reverse complement strand
TGGTCACTAGTGTTAACAAAAGAAGAACCCTATCAATGTGTATTCTACAACTTGGGGGGAGTGTTAGTGTATTTTCAATAACACATCAATATCTAATTTCAAAACATATTATGAATGAATATTTTCTCACAAATATAATAAATTATGGTACTACTATTAAATGAATATAATTATGTTCCATGGGGAGTAGAATAGATGGCGGTGGGGCATTTTGTTAAGGCTCTCCATGATGTGAATATCATCAGTTCAAAACTTCGAGAAAATCCATCCATGTTAAATACTCACACTTCTTAGGAAACAATATTAAAATGATTATAATTATAATTAAACTTAAATTTTTGTAATATGAATATTCATAATTTATTTTATCATTGGTAGGTATTAAATGCATTGATAGTAGTTTAAAATTTTATAATAGCCCAATATAATTGGAAAATAAATTAATATAAAAATATTGAATAATAAAATAAGGAAAATTAAATTCTGTTTGGGCAATATTTGTAATAATCTGAAATAAATTGGCATATTACTTTTCATAGGATTCATTAACTTTGATTAAAATATTAGACATGCTAAAGGGTGGTAGATTATGTTTTGAAGATTCAGAAAAATAGGGAATTATTTTTTCTTTAAATATACTAGCAAATATAAGAAAGAATTGTAGAAGTGATACTATTTTTTATGAATTTAATTATTTAAAATAAGTAAAAAAAATAAAATATATTATAAAATTTATGAAATTAAAAAAAAATGTATTTTATTTAAGTTAAAAAATGTAAATAATTAATATAAAACAAATTAATAAATGAAGAAGGAAATTTAACTTTCCTTGGACAAATTTTGTAATAATATGAAATATAATGAGATATTTGTTGGCATAGGATTGATTAACTTTCATGAAATTATTAGATATGTTAATTTGTAATAATATCAAATATAATGATATATTTGTTTGTAGAGTTGAGCCTTCTGTGATCCATATCAAGTTTACAAGAGATTTTTCGCCAAAAAATCTCTCATAAACTATTTGTTCTTAGAAGATTCATTAACCTTCATTAAATTATTAGATATGTTAAATGTTGGTAGATTAAGTTTGGAAGATAGAGAATTGGTTCTAGTTCAAAAATACTACCCAATGTAATAATATTTCTTCCTTTTAAAATAAGTATAAAATTTTTAAAATATATTATAAAATATATTGAATGAAAAAATAATTCGAATTGAATTGAATTAAAAGAAATTCAATAAAAAAAAGAAAACTATTTTATTTAAATTAAGAAAATGTAAATCATTTTCATAACATATATATCTTTTGCATGTCAATTTAAAAAAAAACCTAGAAATATTATAATTATTATTTTATAAAATAACATCTCTTCTTTTAGTTAATAAAAGTATGGTTATTCTAGATTTTTTAAATTTTTGCTGATTAATTTTTTAGCTTTGTCTGATTTCATAGTTCTAATAGAAATGAGTTTTAATAAAAGTGAGTAAGTTTTATTTTATATATATTATATAGATGATAGATATCAAGAAACTCGAGACCAAACAACTATATTATATGAAGAAACTGGACAACAAACAATTATATCATTGTATGTTTTATATTGATAATAAAACTTAAAAAAATTATATTGACAAAGCATTCCAAATATATATCTATTATATGTTTTATATTCAAAATAAAACTTAAAGATTATATTCTCAAAGCATTCCAAATATATATTTATTATGAGTTTAACCTATAAGATTACAAAAAATAATAACAATTTATTTAATTATATAAATTTTATTTTTAAGCACAATATTAAATTAGAAGTACATTAAAATAAATTATACAATTATTTATATTTATTATGAGTTTAACATATAGCATTAAAAAATTAATAGCAATTTATTTAACTATTTAAAAATTAATTTTAAACCTAAAAAGTATTAAATTAGCAATATACTATATAATTTCAATTCAATTATTTATTCAAAAATATCTATTAAGTGTTTTTTTAATAGCAATTCATTTCACTATTTAAAAATTAATTTTAAACCTAAAAAGTATTAAATTAACAATATATTATATAATTTCAATTCAATTATTTATTCAAAAATATCTATTAAGATTAATTTTAAATGAGAAAAATAAACTTAATTTTGACAAGATTCACTCATTTTAATTAAATTATTAGACATGTTAAAAATAGATAGATTAAATTTTAAAAACATGGAATTTATTTTTAAACTATTAAGTGTTTTTTTAATAGCAATTTATTTCACTATTTAAAAATTAATTTTAAACCTAAAAAGTATTAAATTAACAATATATTATATAATTTCAATTCAATTATTTATTCAAAAATATCTATTAAGATTAATTTTAAATGAGAAAAATAAACTTAATTTTGACAAGATTCACTCATTTTAATTAAATTATTAGACATGTTAAAAATAGATAGATTAAATTTTAAAAACATGGAATTTATTTTTGTTTAAAATTACTAGCAAATATAAGAATGATAGAAATGACCATACAATTTAAAAATTATAAAATATTTTAAATATTATGTAGCTAAACCTACACGCCTTCTATCTTATCTTCCAATTGTCTACTATGTCGTTGAAAGGCAAGTCACTTCTCTGCATATATAGCCTTGCTTGCACATCTCATGTTATTAATCTCGGGAGATTTCGTATTATTTGAAATTTTTAGTTATTTCAGATTGACGGGCACCTTTTGGATCACCAGCCATGTCATCCTATGGAAAAACAATGGAAATCCTATGGAATAATAATGGAAATCTATGCAATCAAATTTTCTCTTATTTACATCAAATTTGTAATTCAATATATAACAAATTGAATTTGAGATAGATTATCCACGAGGATTTAGAAAAAGTGAAGTTATTATAAATCGAGATTTTTCGTGCAAATATGTAAAATATTTAAGATTTTCAGAAATATATTATATATATAATATATAAATATATATATATATAAATATAAATATATAAATATAAATAACTTTAAATTTAATTGACATTTTAATTTTCTATTAGTGTTTCTTTAACCATTAACCAATTCCTTCATTAGTCTTCACTCTAATTCTGGTTTCGCACATTAACTATCAACAAACATATTTTTAAAAGCTTGTTGGGAATTGGCCGTGAATTTTATCAAGCAATCAGTTTCAATTAAGAGGTTAATCAGATTTAAAACTCAATGTTGATTGAAATTTTTATTTATTATATAGGAATTGAATTTTTTATAATTTTTTATATTTTGTTTTATCTATTTGAAAAAAAATTAATATTTAATATTATATATTTATATAAATTTCTAATTTTTATTATGTATTTATGTTATTGTTAATTTCAATACATTTATATCTAGAAATAACATATTTATTTTTCTCTTTAGAAAGGAGAAGAGAAAGCTATTATGAATTTTATTATATTGAAATTGAATTACTTGTAAGTTTTTTCTATCTTAACTTAATGAGCGAGAGTGATATTCATGAGGGAAGTGTCGGAGGGAGAGAGAGGGAGGGAGCAAGGAGGAGATAGAGAGTGGGAGAATAAAAGGTTATATAGGGAAGAGATGAGGGAGAGGTAAGGAAAGGAATGAGGGAGAGACATCCATAGAGGGAAGGAATAGAGGAAGAGAGGAAGAGAAAGATAGGGGGAGGGAGAGAGAGAGAAGTTGGTGGCAGGGGGAAGGGAAGATATCATAGGAGAGAAAGGGAGGGAGGGGGCAGAGAATGAGAGAGAGGTAGAGAGAGAGAGAGAGAGAGAGAGAGAGGTCGAGAGAGAGGTCGTGGGGGGAGAGAAAGTGATTGAGGAGAGGGATAGAGGGAGATAGAGGTAGTGGAGAGTTGGGGGAGTGAATGAGAGAGAAGAGAAAGAGAGAGAGAGTGGGAGGGAGTACGATACGGAGAGAGGGAGAGAGATAGAGTGTGAAAGGGAGAGAAAGAGAGGGTAGGGAGAGAAAGGGATAGAGGGAGAGAGAGTAGGAAATGGGGACAAAGAGATGCGGAAGGGAGTGTGCAGGCAAGGGAGGATAGAGGGAGAGAGAGAAATTTGGGGTGGTAGAGGGTTGTTCATGGAGTGAATGAGAGGGAGAAAAAGATAATGGTGTATAGCAGGAGAGGGAGAGAGAGAGTTAGGGGAGGAGTGTGGAGAGCAAGGGGGTGGGGAGTGGAGGGTTGGCGAGAGTGTCGGGGAAAGATAGGAGAGAGAGAGAGAGAGGTAAGGAGAGAAAGGTGGGAGAGGGAGGGAAAGACAAAGGGGGAGTTAGAGAGGCAAGGTGGGAAGGGATGTAGGAATGGATGAAGGGACAAAGGGAAAGTGAGGATTGGAGGGAGAGAGAGTATGAGAGAGTGTGACAAGGAGAGAGGGAGATGGAGATAGTGTGAAAGGGAGAAAGATAGGGGCAGGGAGAGAGAAGGGTTGAGGAGGAGGAAACAAGAGATATTATGTGTGTGTGAGAGAGATAAAGAGGAGAGGGACCAAAGTAAAATTCAATAGAGAGTGAAAGGGAGAGAGTAGCAAGGTGCGAGAGAGATTTGTGGGGAGGAGGGAAGAGAGAGAGAGAGTGGGTTGTGGGCTGGGAGTGCTCTTTTAAGATAGGAGGTAGAGAGAGATAGGGAGAGAAAGGTGGGAGTGAGAGGGAAAGAGAAACATGGAGGGGGAGAGAAAAATGAGGGAGAGATAAATATGAAGGGACATAGAGGGAGGGATTGAGAGAGTGAGGGAGAGTAACAAAAAGTGGTAAGAGTGAGAGATAAAGGGAGGGGGATATGGAGACAGAGTAGGAGAGAGGAAGAGGGAGAGGCAAATAAAGAGAGCGACAAAAGGAGGGTGAATGTGCAGAAGAAAGAGAGATAGGGAATGGGAAGGAATACAAGGATGGATAGAGGTACAGAGAGAAAGTGACTGAGAGATGGGAGAGGGAGGTAGAGAGAGATAAAGAGAGGGAGTGTGAAAGAGTGTTGGGGAGGGAGTGCAAGAGAGAGAGAGATAGATAGAAGGAGAGTGGAAGGGAGTGAGAGAAAGTGTTGAGAAAGTGAAAGAGATAGATATAGAAAGAGGGTTGGAGAGAGGAGTAGAGAGAGAGGGAGAGACTAGCAGAAGAGAGAAAGAGAGAGCAAAGGAGAGAGACACATGGAGAGGAAGAGAGGGATAGTGAGAGAAAGAGTAGGCATTAGAGGGAGAAGGGGACAGGGAGACTAAGATGTGGATAGATAAAGAGAGATTCAAAAGTATATAGAGAGGGGGAGAGAGGGAAGCTAGCACAAAGGGAGCAGTGTGAGAGATATATTATAGGAGAAAGATATGAGAGAGAGAGGAAGAGTGAAAGAGGGAGAGGGAGAGGGGGTTGGATTACAAGAGTAAGAGGTGAGAAAGGGATTGAGTGAGAGGTGGAGAGAGTGATAGAGGGAGAGAGAGAGAGCCAAAGGGGTGAAAAGAGAGAGTTAGTTGAGAGAGAGAGAGAGTGAGAGGGATGAGGAGAGGGATATTGCGAGTTGTTGGTCATTGGTCACTAGTGTTAACAAAAGAAGAACCCTGTCAATGTGTATTCTACAACTCACGGGGAGTGTTAATGTATTTTCAGTAACACATCAATAGCTAATTTCAAAACATATTATGAATGAATATTTTATGATGAATATAATAAATTATGGTACTATTATTAAATGAACATAATTATGTTCCATGGTGAGTAGAATAGATGGTGGTGGGGTATTTTGTTAAGGCTCTCCATGATGTGAATATCATCAGTTCAAAACTCCCAAAAAATCCATCCATGTTAAATACTCACACCGCTTAGGAAACAGTGATAAAAATTATTATAATTATAATTAAACTTAAATTTTTAATATGAATATTCATAAATTTATTTTATTATTGTAAGTATTAAATGCTATTTTGATAGCAGTTATAAAATTTTATAATAGCCCAATATAATTGGAAAAAAAAAATTAATGTAAAATTATTGAATAATAAAATAAGGAAAATTAACTTATGTTTGGACAATATTTGTAATAATATCAAATAAATTGACATATTACTTTTCACAGGATTCATTAACTTTGATTCAAAGATTAAACATGCTCAAGGGTGGTAGATTATGTATTGAATATTCTTAAAAATAGGGAATTATTTTTTCTTAAATATACTAGCAAATATAAGAAAGAATTGTAGAAGTGATACTATTTTTTCTAAATTTAATTATTTAAAACAAGTAAAAAAAAATAAAATCTATTATAAATTTATGAAATTAAAAAAAAAAAATAATTTGTTTTAAGTTAAAAAAATGTAAATAATTAATATAAAATAAATTAATAAATGAAGAAGGAAATTTAACTTTCATTGCACAAAGTTTGTAATAATATGAAATATAATGAGATATTTGTTGGCACAAGATTGATTAAGTTTCATTAAATTATTAGATATGTTAATTTGTAGTAATATCAAATATAATGATATATTTGTTCCTAGAATATTCGTTAACCTTCATTAAATTATTATATATGTTAAATGTTGATAGATTATGTTTGGAAGATAGAGATTTGATTCTAGTTTAAAAATACTACCGAATGTAATAATATTTCTTCCTTTTAAAATAAGTATAAAATTTTAAAAATGTATTATAAAATATATTGAATGAAAAAATGATTTGATTTGATCTGAATTAAAAGAAAATTCAATAAAAGGAGAAAAAAATTATTTTATTTAAATTAAGAAAATGTAAATAATTTTTATAGCATATATTTGCGTGCAAATTTAAAAAAAAACATAGAAATATTATAATTATTATTTTATAAAATAACATCTCTTCTTTTAGTGAATAAAAGTACGGTTATTCTAGAGTTTTTAAATTTTTGTTGATTAATTTTTTAGCTTTGTCTAATTTCATAGTTCTCGTAGAAATGAAGTTTAATAGAAGTGAGTAAGTAGATATATATATATCTATATATATATATATATATATATATATATTATATATATATAACTTGACAGCAAACAACTATATTATAGGAAAATCGGCAACAAACAACTATATTATAGGAAGAAACTCGACAACAAACAATTATATTATTATATGTTTTATATTCAAAATAAAACTTAAAAAATTGTATTCACAAAGCATTCCAAATATATATTTATTATATGTTTTATATTTAAAATAAAACTTAAAAATTATATTCTCAAAGGAGTCCAAATACATATTTATTATGAGTTTAACATATGACATTACAAAAAATAATAACAATTTATTTAATTATTTAGATTTTAATTTTAAACACAGTATTAAATTAGAAGTAAATTAAAATAAATTATACAATTATCATAATTACAATATTCAAGAATTTTCTCTGAATAGTTGTGGTCAGGAAGTTGGAACAGACTGCAATGGCTAAAACCCTAGTTCAAAGTAGCACAAGGAAGGGGTACATAGGCGTAGGTACTGTCAGTGCCTCCTTGACAGATCCCATAGGCATGACCCTGGACAAATGGATCTTCCAGAGAGCCCAAACAAAGGACCTCGGGACACAAGAAAACACTCGGCATAGTTTGATTGACTATACCCAACCCGTCGAGGGCAAGGTTCTGTCATCTGATGGCTATGATGCCCAATCTGGCAATGGGCAAGGTGAGTTCATTACTGTTGGGCTCATCCAGATTAGCCCCAAAGCCGTGCACCCCATGAACCTTGGAAAAACCGTCTCTGCCCCCTACATGCATAGGATTACGGACATTAAGGAGATCGACCATGAGCATAGCCTAGATTGGAGTTTCCATACCCCTGGGGCAGACGTGAGGCAGGATGAAAAACTGATCGTGGATGAAGACAAAGAAAGTATACCTCAAGGAAACGTATCTGTGGTAAGGGTAATTCCTTTCCTTATTTATCCTCCCTATATACCAGATCTAGTACAAGATGCATCTGGAGGGCTGATGTATAGAGCTAGATCAGGCATCCTAACCACGGAAGAAAGTCAAACACTCAGTTCTGCCAAGATGCCCAATAAATAGGAAAGTCCACACCAAACCCAACTCTGGATGCCTAATAACAAAAAGTCTCCTTCCAGCTCTGGATCACAGCCCCAGATCATAGAAGGGAATGCGAAACAGAGAAATCCAAACAGTATGGGCGAAGATTGGATACAAATCTTCATCAAATTAATAGGGGGAAGACATCACTGCATGCGGCTCGGCAAGGGGATGAATATTCAAGAAGCAAAGAAGGAAATCCAGAATCAAATTTGAACCACCATAAAATACCAAAATCTGATATATAAAGGACGTAGTCTGTAGGATATCCATACACTTCAGGAATATGGTATTAGCAATGATTCAACTGTCATTCTTAATCTGAGACTGCATGGTGGATGCAATGGAGCCACCTCAAAAAAGCAGGTTCCTTTCGTGATGTAGTGAAAGGAAAGGAAAACATACCACCCAAACTAGCACCAGCACTAGAGCTACCAAGTCCCTATATTGTGGAACAAAAATTGGAATCTCCAATGATCCAAGTAACTTCATCGGAGGTAACTAATCTAGACACTGATCTATCCACAACTGCTATTATCTGCAAATTTAATGAGTTCTAGATAGAATCCAACTCCCTGCATCATTGGATCCTCTCAACATTGTCACCTGATTGTGAAATTCACCAATGCTCAAAAGGTTTTTTCATAGTTAAATTCAACACAGAACAAAAACGAGACAATATTATCAATCAGGGGCCTTGGTTTTGGGGCAAAGCTGGCATCTTCACCACCCCCTAGTTTCCTAAATTTGATGAAAATACTATGAAAAACTGAACAATGCCTGTTTGGGTGAGGCTACATAACCTCCCTCTACACTTTTGGGATCACAAAGTTTTTACAGCCCTTGGAAACTCGTTAGGGAAAATCCTAAAAATAGATGGAGACAGAGTTAACCAAGGAATCTTCACCTTTGCCAGAATATGTGTAGAAGTGGACCTGAGTCAGGGGCTACCTGATCACATTACATTGAACTATAATAATACATTGAGGACGCAACCACTTGACAATGAAAATACAACATTCAGATGTCGAAGATGCATGCAAACATGGCATCTCCAAAATAACTGTCCACTGGCCAGGAAGGACCTCAAAGGGAATAAGAAACAACAAAAAAATCCCAATGGATGGTGGCACATTGACTGGCGAGAAAAAGAGGACATGCAGACAGAACCTATAGGGAACCAATCAGAACCTGACACACAAATGGGATAGAAATACACACAGGAAGAAAATTGCACCAGATACACATTTGGGGCCTGAAAATATGAAACAACAATAAGAAATTCAGCTGGAAGTAAGCGGAATGAAACGAACTCATGGATCTGAAGGATCAGAATCTGATAAGGAACAACTAATAAACACAACGGAAAAGCAACTTGCTATAACTGCACCCACCACTTCCAACTCTGAAGGTTGGCAAAGGGTGGAGAACAAGAAGGGTAGGAAAGTATACTCTAGTAGGAAATTATTCTTTCTAAATTGTAATCTTTGTTCGCCTATGAATACAGGGACAACCATCTGTATATGCTTAAGAATCTACAAAATCTAATTTTTTCATATGAATAAAATTACAACTTTTTCCACGGGAAAAAAATTATACAATTATCTATATTTGTTATGAGTTTAACATATAGCATTAAAAAAATTAATAGAAATTTATTTAACTATTTAAAAATTAGTTTTAAACCTAAAAAGTATTAAATTACAATATATTATATAATTTGAATTCAAATATCTATTCTAAATTATCTGTTAAGTTTAATTTTAAATGGAAAAATTAAACTTAATTTTGACAAGATTCCTTCATTTTAATTAAATTATTAGACATGTTAAAGGTTGTTAAAGGTTGGTAGATTAAATTTTGAAGATATGGAATTTATGTTTGTTTAAAGTTACTAGTAAATATAAGAATTGTAGAAATGACAATATTTTTTCAATTTGAACTTTTAAAATAAGCTTAATGATTTAAAAATATATTATAAAATATTTTAAATAGAAAATATAGTATTATTTCAATTAAAAAAATGTAAATAATAAAACTATTTTAATTTTATTTAGATTAAGAAAATGAAAATAATTTTCACAAATTTATTTTTTTTTAAATACAAATTTCAAGAATCTTTTTTTGTTAAGATTGGTAGATCGTTCTTTTTCATTATAATATCTGCAAGAAGGTTACAACCACTTAGCCTCGTTAGGTGATCTCAACTTGCCCATTGGAAAACTAGGTTTGTTGACCACATAACCGCATTATACACCATGTAGTAGCAAAAAATAGTTAGTTTATATATCCAAGCTATATATACTTCATTATCATGTACACAATCATGAATTGTCTTTCTATATATATAAACTACTACAAACTGGAAAGTAAATTCTATTCCCGTAAAAACTTAAGAAAAAATACTATGACTTCATCCTCCTAGTTATCCTGATCGGTCGATTCCAAGTTACTCAAGGTTGGGTCCTTCATACTGATCGAGAAGCTTAGTCACTAAGAACATGCTTGAGAACATTTTCTGGATTCAACTGAGACTACCATCCTATTTCTGCAGCTAGGCTTGGATATTTTTAAAATCTTTCTTATAGTTTGGAAATTCCTTAATGACGGTCATCTAGATTTGTTCCATTGCCTTCCCTAGGAAGCATTTAAGGAGGAAGTACGTGTGTAGAGTCTATTTATATTGTGTTTCTCTACCACAAGTGTGTCCCTGATCAGGAACCAATACTTTCCACCCTTCCACGTCCATTGGCCCCACTTTCACAGATCTGTTGATGTTATCCTCCCACTCAGCGATGCGTCATTGAATCTCCTCTTTGGTGCCACCCACATATGCAACCATTTTTTATCAGATCAATTTGTCAACTGGTTTCCTCCCACTGTATTTTGCAACATTGCTCCACTCAGCCTCAACCTCGCTCACTCATGGTCTCTTCTCTTTGCCCTTGCCTTTCCCTAAACTAGTCATTGTTTTACGATCACGTACATTTATAGCCTATTGAGGATAATGGCCCAGAACTAGCTTTAGTGATTTCTTCCTCTAAGGGGAGTTACCTGCTTTGGGAACAAGAAACCAAGAATTCCAAACCATTATTTTCATAATTTTCATCAGCCACTCATTATGTTCGTCCAACATTTCATCCCCCCCATGTATCTTATTCAAAGCCCTTGAGTGTTAAAGACCCCCACCTAAGATGCCCCGGACACCCATGGATGCCCCCTTCCCTGTGCCAATAATGGCCATGATTTCGGTCACAAATTGTGTAGTTTCCCACTGGCCCAAAGGCCCAGAAGCTGACTCGAAAGGAGCCCCGCTGCTTCTCTCCAGTGCCCCTTGTTGGTTAAACTCATCCCTAGTCCCCCTGATTGCCTCCATGTAATTCTTTCCTCTACTCACCCCGGCCTCTCATCTTCTGAGCCCCTTCCTTGACCTAGTATCCCTCCCCTATTTTGCGAACCATCCCTCGCTCCTAGTGTCAACTAACACTGGCCTGGCTGGCTTTCCTGACATACCAATTCCCTAGCTTTGAAGGGCTCTTGTCCTAGACACTGAGCCCCCTACTCACTCCCCTTGAGGCCTAGGTGTCCTCCCTCATGGACCCCGACATCCACAGAGCCCGAGCCTTCGCGCCTCATTCCAGGACATAGAATGGATTACGTCTATAGTAATTACCACTACCTTAACCTTTCCACTGATATTTTCAAATAATAGTAACATATAAGTTTCATTCAGCCATGAGCCTCCCCTACCCATCCCTATGATTCCCACGTGCGAAAGGAGAATGCAAAAGCCCAGTGAAACTACAACAGACCCCTTGCACGAGAATACATTTTCTAAGTGGAGTAATATCCCTGCATAACTTCTGCAGTTGCAATGAATCTTGCCACCATTCACGTCCCAACTATTCTCATAACCTAAGTTTCTCTCTCTTCCCAAACCCTTGCCCCCACGTAGTCCTAATTCAACAAATGAGACATTGAGGATCATAATGAAATGCACGCAAAGAATTGCATCAATCTGGAACTCACGCAAGGATTTCACAGTTCAACACATTGAAAGGACTTTCAACAAAGAGGCAAATGTAGTTTCGGGGTGGTTGGACAGAATTGCATCAATCTGGAACTCACGCAAGGATTTCACGATTCAACACATTGAAAGGACTTTCAACAAAGAGGCAAATGCACTTTCTAAAGGCCTTTCCTCTCCAAATTAAATATGGAAGGTATCCATCACTGTTGGAGATAGTCGACACAATGTTCAGGACTTCCGTCTTCCGGGCACATAACATAATAGTTTTCTCTCCTCATATTCTAGTATGTAGCATGAACCTGTTCTTTTCTTTTCTTTTATACTTATCAGCAACCCCCATCACAGTTTCTTTTTCTACAGAATATCTTTATATATCTTTATATGTCTAGAGATGGAATCAATTTTTTGCTAAAGTGATATCAATATATATCAGCCTACTGGTTTATATGCCAAAATCTGGGTAGCTATAGTTCTTACTTTTTTCATGTTCCCTCTATATGAGCCTACAGGCTCTCACAAGCTATCTTACAGATGTTGTATATATTAAAATTATCTATGAATATAATACAACTTATTTTTCTTACTGAAATATATATATATAAATATATATATATAAGATATAGATATTATATACCTTTAGAAAATTGCTAGTATAAATCTGTTATTTTTTCTTGCTTGCAAAAAAATTACTTAATATACACTGAATTTGAATTCAAATTTAAATTGGAAACATCATTTAATGGCTAGAACTTGTGTTCTAAAAAGGTTTTCAAAATCTCAGTTAAATTGTAATTAAATTGGCACTCGAGGATGATTATAAGAATGACACACTTCATTACAAGAACGACATTCAAGGGTTCTGACAGATGATCGTTGGAGGATGAAGAAATCTTGTCTCGCCACATTATAACTATCTCTCAAGAAGAAATCTTGTCTCGCCACATTATAACTATCTCTCAATCCGACAGGGCTCGAGTGTTTGAGCCGAAATTGTATATGTATAGGGACAAGTGTAAGAGACATCTAGGTGAACTTTGAAACCTGCAACTCACGATTCCGCCAATGGAATGGAAGAGAATTTTGACCCGTTTCTAATTATGATTACAAGAATGACACCCTTTGATTACAAGAACTGCACCCAAGGGTTCTGAAAGATAGTTGTTGGATGATAAACAACTTGTACTTATAAATATCTCAATCCGACGATGCTCTAGCCAAAATCGTATTGTTATGGGACAGATGTGAGAAATATATAGGAGATATATAAGTGAAGTTTGAAAATCACAACTTGCCATGTTTACAACCAATTGAATGGAAGAGACTTTTGAACAATTTTTTTAATTATGATTATAAGAATGGGACCTTGATTACAAGAAAGGCATCCAAGGGTTCTGACAGATAGCCATTGGGGGATAAAGAACTTTCCAGCTTTCTCTTCGAAATGGTACCGAGTATCCAAGAGATGTCACAGATATATAGGTGGAGTTCAAAAATCACAACGTGCCTCATTTACCGCCCATTGAATCGAGGAGACCCTTCCCTGGTTTAGCTCCATCCCTTTTCAGCGTTCAGAATTATGAGAAGTGCAGCGCAGGGAGCGAGCTAGATATGTATTCTTTGGCGTTGTTCCCCTGATCTGACAGTGGCAAAGTTCTATGGGGTGATGGAATACTTATGCCGCCATATTGCCTCTGGTGAATTACTTTTCTACCATTTTTTCTTCACTATTTGTCTTTTTAGTTTATAACAAAATTAGGTCTATATGCTTCTATATGAAAAATTAAATCTATGTAATTAGACGAAAAACTCGAGTGCTTTTTCATCTTGATTCTTCTGGTTTGTTATTTCTTTCGGAAAGAAAAATTGGATCTATAGGCTTCTATATGAAAAATTAAATCTATGTAATTAGACGAAAAACTAGAGTGCTTTTTCATCTTGATTCTTCTGCTTTGTTCTTTCTTTCCTCAACACTCTAATTTCCATCTACTAGAGTACTTTTTCATCTTGACTCTTATGGTTTATTCTTCTTTAACAAACACTGTAATTTCCATCTGTTGTCTCTCCTCGTGTATATGCATGTTTGTCAGGATTTGTGTTTTGTGTTTTATGGTTGTGTCTCAAAATATCTCTTACAGATTGGAGGGGAGACTGGCAGAGGGACACAATTGATCTGCAGAGGTGGATATCGCATGGCATTGGCAGCTTCTTGGTCATTTGCTTGTCCTCTTGACTACTTGAATAGGTTAGTTTTCATCTAGCTATAGACCACTGGTACAAGCAGTGCCTGCATTTGGGAGTTATTCACCACCAATGGCTTCAAGCACGTTTGAATTGCGCAGGTACACCTAGACTGTGTTCTTTCCATGCTCTTATTTAAATGGTTCTTTTACATCTACGGCTGCATATGCTATTGTTTTAATATTTGTACACATTATTGTCTACGTTCGCTCATGTTCTTGAAAGCCTACGATAAGTGCTTCAAAATTTATCTGTTTTTTTCTTTTTAAAACTTGAGGTTCACACTCAGAATTATTCTCTTAGTACGTAGATGGTCATCTTTTATCGTACTCTTTAAATTGATAATTGATATTCATATAATAGAAATCTAAATACGACCCTTGTTCGTCAATTCTATACATATAAATTGTGGTTTTCTTGTGAATATTAAGGTTTGATTATTTAGAAACTCATCAAAGAAAAGCACGCTGCATTGTATTCCTTACGATGCTTTTTAAGGTGGTTTAAAATAGGTAGATTTGTTTTGAAGGATTGATTGTCTTTTGTCCCTAGTTGGCTTCTTATCACAATTAACATGAATATATAATGGAGCTCTAATGCCCATTTTAACTTGAATTCTTGAAATTATCAGATGCCCTTTTCAAAATATTAAGCTAATCTTGTATATGTTGGAATTTTCTGTTAAATTTCATAAAAAACAGTCAACAAAAAAAAATGCCTTGTTTTTTCTCTGTTTCTGCACAGAAAACTGAAAATTTCGTTTTCTGGAAATGGTGTTGTAGCAACAGGATTCGATGTTGTAGCAACGCTGATCGTGGTGTTGCAGCAAGAGGAAATTTCTGATATTTTAAAATAAAAACTGAAAAACAGAGTAATGCTTGGAAACACAGAAACTGATGAAACAGTAACTGAAACTTAACTTGTATTCAGTAAAATAGTTGTTAAACAGTTAACAAACTGATACAATAAACCAGCTTTCTTTATCTCAAAAAGTTGCAGGTGTTGAAACATTGCTGTGCAGTTACAAAATAAGCACAAAAATAACCTGTCTCGGTATTGCAGTCTCAACACTGCTCCTCCAACAACTTAATCTCAGCACTGTTGTGCATAAGACTTCATCCACGAGAGCTCGAGCTGTTGTTCATTCTTTCTCAGAAACCACAGAAATTAACATTGTTGCCGCTCACTCAGAAAACAGAACTGTTGTTCTTTTCTGCTTAGTAAAAAACAGAACTGTTGTGCGTTTATATTTATATTTATAGGAAAACAAATATCTGTGTTTAAACAATAAACTAAGTAAAATATCTGTTGATATTTATCTGCGTATTTATTGCAGAAGAGGTCGTGATGCTTTTCAAGACGGCAGTCTGCAGGGGAATTAAAATCTGAATTTAATACGTATTTAAAGCTCAAAAAATATCAGAAGGCTTTTGCTGCATCCGGATAATCTGCAATAATTGCTGAAGATCAGATTTCTATTCGGCATTAAATGGTTGCAGTTGGAATTAAATTCCAACAGTATATTATCTGGCTAAACCTACTCGCCTTCTATCTTATCTTCCATTTGTCCATTATGTCCTTGAAAGTCAAGTCACTTCTCTGCATATATAACTTTTCCCTCTCATGCTATGAATCTAGCCAGAAATTGTATTATTTGAATTTTTTTTGTTAATTGAGATTGGCGGGTGCCTTTTAAATCACCTCCCATGTCATCCTATGGAATAATAATGGAAATCGATGCTATCAAATTTCGTCTTATTTTACAGTGAAAATCGAAAACCTAAGACACATCTTACATCAAATTTGTAGTTGAATATATCATAAAACATTATTAAAAAAAAAATCAACAAATTGAATTTGAAATAGATTATACACGAGGATTTAGAAAAGGTGAAG
>APFE030197221.1:0-20263 GCA_000404065.3 Pinus taeda | reverse complement strand
CCCCCCCCCCCCGCAATGCAATAGGTTGTCCCAGCTATCAAATAAAGGAGCAGCGCCTATTCTGCCGCAAGGTCTTTAAGGAACTACTTATGGCAATATGCCATGCTTACAAAAACAACTTATTACTGAAATCGAGGTATAAAGTTACGTCGCTTTAATACGTAAGAGACTGCGGTGATTTGATGGAAGTTTGGTGATAAGACATTTGCCATAATTAGAGAGTCTCATGCGGTCATTGTCACTGGTTTTGTAATGATTGGTGATAATATATAGTCATGCATTATATGGTTGGGTAATATCATATAATTAATTACCACGGCATAAGAGACAAAAGGATGCAATCTACTTACCTATTGGTGTAAAAATGCGACTTCAATACCATTAACAGTGCTCTGCTACCGACAGGTGTCCATAACCTTGGCAGAGTTGTTTGTTTCACCCCTGGAACCATAGTCCTTTGTGTATGCTAGGAAACGTTGTGCAATGTCAAAATGTAGGCCATTATGTTGGCTTGGTGACCAGTTAGTCATAATGCCATTCACGAGGAAGGAGCGCATAGTGGGCAAGCCAGCTCGTGATGAGACCTCCTGTTCCCAGGGTTGTTTGTTTGATATACCTTTTGGACCATTTCCCTGGTGTGGTGGCCATAGTGGGAATGCCACTTCGCTTCCGTCCTGATGATCATGGTAGACCAGCTTGTAATGAGATTTCCTATCCTGCAATTTGACAATTTAGAAACCATTTTCTGCTTCCTTTTTTATTATTTTTCATAAAGAGTCTTTCTTGTTTATACACAAAGGGTGGTTCAACAATCCTTAAGGGTAGGAATGGTGGAAGAAGTCTTAATATCCCAATAGAAAGGTATAGATCCTTTGCTCTTATTGCTGAATGATAATCAAAGAGGATTAAAAATGGACCATCATGATATAGATAATCAATCAGAACAGAATTAGTAGAGCAATGGCAGCAAGAGATGATGAATAAGCATATCTTTCCTTGTGTCTTCTCAACAATTCAGGGCAGTTTCTTATAAAGATAGCAATTTATGATTGACTAATTTCCATATGTTGTGTTTTTGTTCCCATTACATGAGTGCATAGCCGTATTCAAAAAGACTTGAAAGAACATTAGCAATAAGCATCCTCAATTTAGAATAGCAAAAGGAACAAGCTGTTTCACAAGGAGAGAAAAATCATACAAGTGGTGTTCCTTTTGAGGAAGGACACAACAACAATTCAGAAATGATGTCCCTTTGGAGAAAGGAACAACAGAAATCAACAGTGTTGTTCCTTTTGAAAAAGGAACATCAAAAACACACAAGTGTCGTTCCTTTTGAAAAAGGAACAACAGATGTCAAAAGTGTTGTTCCTTTTGGAAAAGGAACAGCAAAAACACACAAGTGTCGTTCCTTTGGAAAAGGAACTACAGAAATTAAAAGTGTTGTTCCTTTTGGAAAAGAAACAACAAAAATAAAAAGTGTTGTTCCTTTTGGAAAAGGAACAGCAAAAACACACAAGTGTCGTTCCTTTGGAAATGGAACAACAGAAATCAAAAGTGTTGTTCCTTTTGAAAAATGAACAGCAGAAATCAAAAGTATTGTTCCTTTTGGAAAAGGAACAGCAAAAACATACAAGTTTCGTTCCTTTGAAAAAGGAATAGCAGAAATCAAAAGTGTTGTTCCTTTTAAAAAAAGGAACAGCAAAAATCAAAAGTGTTGTTCCTTTTGGAAAAGGAACAGCAAAAATCAAAAGTGTTGTTCCTTTTGGAAAAGGAACATCAAAGAGCCAAAGTGTTGTCCCTTTTGGAAGAGGAACAGCAGAAGCAAAAGTGTTGGTCCTTTTGGAAAAGGAACAACAAAAACACAAAGTGTTGTCCCTTTTAAAAAAAGAACAACAGAATTAACAAAACTTGTTGCAAAGATATGTACAAAAATAATTCAAGAAGTTATGTATAGATTGTAAAGAAAATTAAATTTGTTAGTGAATTACAGGTGAGGAAGACTTATCTTCCTCCCCTAAGATCTCCATATCTGAATCTTGGCGTAGCTGTTGGCAGAAGGACTCCCGAGTAAGTGGTTTGCGATAGAGACAGACTCAATGGCCATTTTCCTTAAAGGTATATCCAGGCCCATCAATAGTGATCAGGGTAAGGGTACCATTGTCATGTACTTTCTGGATTTCATATGGTCCTAGCCAACGAGTCTGGAGTTTCCCGGGGAAGTCCTGAAACCTGGAGTCGTATAAAAGAGCCCAGTCTCCTTCGTGGAAGACTTTATTTTTAATGAGAGCATCATGCCATTTAGCTCTCTGCTGTTGTATCAACGCAGTGTGTTGAAGTGCAGAGAGCCTAGTTTCATCCAGCTCATTGATCTGTTGTAGTTGATTAGTCTGTGATTCGGTTAGGTCTAAACCGACTTCTTTTGTTGTTCATAATGTCTAGATTTCGAATTCTATAGGAAAAATAGGTTGTTTTCCAAACATTAGTTGATAAGGCGAGTAACCAGTGGTGCTTCTCCATGTTGTTCTATAAGCCCACAGTGCTTCAGGTAGTCTGGCAAACCAATCGCGTCTATGTGATGCAACAATTTTTGTTAAAATTGTTTTTATTATTTTATTGCTACTTTCGACTTGCCCATTTACCTGTGGGTGATATGGAGTAGTAATTTTATGTTGGACATGATGGTTGTTGAGTGTTGCAGCTATTCTGTTCCTAGCAAACTGTGGTCCACCATCTGTAACTATCTCTCTTGGGAGGCCATACCGTACAAATATATGGAGCAGGAACTGTATAACAGATTCTTCTATAGCTCTCGGCAATGCCTCTACTTCAACCCACTTGGTGATGTATTCTGTTGCCACCAAAATGTATGTTTTCTGGTTTGATGGTGGGTTGATTGGTCCCACGAAATCAAGATCCATCGCTCAAATGATTCGATGACTAGCTGTGGTTTCAAAGGAATCTCATCCGACTGACTAGGGCGTCCCACTCTCTAGCAACTATCACATGCTTGGACAAATTTCTTTGCATCTTTGAAAATTGTGGGCCAATAATACCTTGTTTGTAATACTTTATGTGCAGTCCTGCGATCAGCGAAATGTCCACCACATGGTTGGTCATGGCAAGCTTTCAATATGTCAAAAATTTCATCCCGTCGAACACATCTCCTGATTTTCATGTCTGCCCCTATGTGAAACAAATAGCCCCCAATCTAGGAAAATCTAGTACTTCGCTGAACAATCTGTTTTCACTCATTAGGGGTTAGATGCTTTGGTAACTTACCTACTGCTAGGTAATTGGCAATGTCAGCATACCAGGGGGTTTGAATAGCAACAACAAAGAGATGCTCATCTGGAAATTGATCTTCAACTGCTGCTGCATCAACTGGCTTTGGCATTCTTGAGAGGAAATCAGCTACCGGGTTTTCTTTCCCGGGTCGATCCTTGATTTTAATATCAAATTCCTCCAATAAAATCAGCCATCTAGTTATTCTACCATATGTGATAGGCTTGTTTGCTAAATATTTTATAGCAGAATGATTTGTGTAAAAGATAACAAGATATCTAGTAATGTAATATCTGAATTTATTGACAGCATGTATAACAGCTACAAATTCTTTTTCAGTGACAGTATAGTTTAATTCAGCAGGGGATAGATTTTTTCTAATGTAATAAATTGCATATGGTTTTCTATCCTCCTCCTATCCAAGGACCACTCCAGTGGCTGTGTCTGAGGCATCCGATGATATCTGGAATGGAAAATCCCAATTTGGTCCTCGAAGGACTGAGGCTGTAGATACAAGCTTCTTCATATCCTTGAAGGCACGTTCACATTTCTCTGTCCAAAGAAAATCAATGTTACCAGTTAGTGCATACAAGGGTGCAGCAATACGTGAATAATGTTCTATAAACCTTATATAGTAAACAGAGAATCCAAGAAAGCTACGTACCTCTGTTTGAGTAGTAGGATTAGGAATAAGCAAAAGTATTTGGATTTTGGCTAGATCTACTTGAATGCCAGCTGTTGAAATATAGTGTCCTAAAATAAGTCCTTCTGTCATCATCATATAACATTTTTCATGGCTTAAACAAATCCTAGTAGCAATGCAATGTTGTAGGACTTTTTCTAGTGTATCTAGTGCTGGATCAAAGTCATCTCTGTATGGAGTAAAGTCGTCCATATATACTTCTAGTCCTTCATTTATTAGGTCTGCAAAAATGCTAAGGATAGCCCTTTGGAATGTGGCAGGGGCATTGCATAAGCCAAAAGGTAAAACTCGGTAGGTGAATGTTTCCCAAGGACAAGTAAAAGTAGTTTTGTCCTGATCTTCAGAGGCAATCTATATTTGGTTATACCCACTGAAGCCATCGAGGAAAGAAAAGAATTTCTTCCCCGCCAAAGTGTCTAATACTTGGTCAATGAATGGGAGAGGAAAGTGATCTTTTTGTGTTGCTTTATTTAGCTCCTTGTAGTCCACGCAAATTCTCCATTTCCCATTCTTTTTCGGTACCACCACAAGCGGGGAGACCCATTTACTATTAGAGATAGGGTAGTTGAAGTTAACATCTAAAAATTTTTGAAGCTCGGCTTTTACTACTTCTTTTAGATGAGGATTTAGTCTTCTCTGAGGCTGCCTAACAGGTCTTGCATCATTTTCTATGTAAATGTGGTGTGTACATAATTGGAGGTCAATTCCTTTCATATTAGGGTAATCCCATGCAAATGCTTCTTTATATTTCCTTAAGATATGGATGAGCTTTGTTTCTTGTTCAGATGTGAGGTTGGCGTTAATGTTTAAGGTTTTTCTAGGTTCAATTTCTACAATTTTACTATGTGCAACAAAAGTGACAGGGATTGTGTGATCATGTGTATCTTTCATAGGTTCCTCTTCTAATTCGTTATCGAATGTTGCTTTTATCATATGACACTGGGTACGAGATGTGAGTTCAGTTTGACTAATAAATGATGGCATCATCTTCTGTTTGGTCTTTGAACTCAAGTGCTTCTTGTATAGTTAATGGAGATCTAATGTTATCAGTAAGATATGATACAGGGTGCCTATTAGTTTTAACTATTGTGATGCTTGGCTGCGCTGGGGGATATAGTACTAAATTCTTGATATCCCCCCCTTGGTTATGATCATGTTCCCTTGCCGACAGCCGATATAGGCATCAGCAGTAGCGAGCCAAGGTCTTCCTAAGATCAATGGATGTCCATCAAGTCGGGTTTTAGGATTTATTATCAGAAAATCGGTTGGATTCCAAGGAGTCAACCAAGACCATGACATCATGTAGTATGCCTTCTGGCCTAACCACAGATCGGTCAGCCAATTCTAACAAAGTGGAGGTGGGTTCTGCAGATGTAATGCTTAGCTTTTAGCAAGTAGCAGTTGTCAATATATTGATTGCAGCTCCAAGATCAACTAAGGCATTGGGCAGGGTTTGACAAAAAATTTGGACAGTTACTATTGGGTTTCCTAGGTCTTCATACTTAATGGGTGTTTCCTTTCCTGATAATAGGTCAAATAAAGTGCCGATTACTTGAACTCTTGGATTATTTATTTTATTCCTCCTTAGTCTTTTTATGCACAATTCTTTAATAGTTTTTGCATATATCGAGATGTCTTGAATGGCTTGGAGGAGTGGAATTTTTATGCACAAATTTTGCAATTCTCCCAGAGTGTCAAAATCAGGTTGTTGAATAGGTTGAGGTATGACTAATCATTCTAGGAATGGGGGAGAGGATGTGGTTGCTTGATTATGAGTTTGTTGTCTATTCACATCCTTCTCTTGTGATAGATGTTCTCTATGCAACTAATCTTCAATCTGAATTGTTTTATTTCCCTCAGTTTGAATAATACGCCCAGATCTTAGCTGAAGATCATTACACTCCCTCAGATCAGGTCCTTCTTCTGGTGTTTCTAGGATTTGGAGAGCTTGGACCGGTCTATTATTTGGATTGGGATTGGGCTGGGCTGGGAGTTGAGGTCTCAGATTAGACTGGGGATTTTGCTGTAAAGCTGGCAGTGTAGGTTGAAGGAGAGGAATATTTCCTACTGGCTAATGTGTTGGTCTCTGCCAGTTAGTCTGCTAGGCTGAGCTTTGTGAAGTAGGGGGAGTCCATTGTGGTGGGTATGGGTTGCTTTGCCAGTATGGTGGGGGATAAGGAGGATTCGACCAACCAGATTGGCTCGTCTGATTCAGCCACGGGTTCGGAGAAGGATATGACTGTGGTGACCAGTTTGGAAATGGAGGTTGAAACTGACTTTGCCATGTATTATACTGTTGAGCATTATACTGCGGATACTGAAAAGGAGATTTTGGGTCTAAAAACATACCAGTTTGTCGCAGCTGCCACTGATGGCGCTGGTTGAGCAAATATACTGCTTTTGGTTCTTCTTTTGCCTCCTTATATACTGCTTTCAGTCCAGGTAATGAGGGACAACTTTATGTAGAGTGATCCCTTGTACAGATGGCGCATGTTTGGACTGTATCTAGTGGAAACTCCTTATGGCTATGCTTCTTCCTGCATCTAGGGCAGAAGATTGCCAAATTCTATTCTGCCTCCATTTGCTTTTGCTTGGCCTGCAAAACGTCCAATTATGTAGTCAGTGTTCCTAGTATATCAATTTTAAAAATTTCAAATAAATTTCCAATTTCCACACGCGTTACTCCTTCTGATGGGATTATATTTTCTCTTATGAACCGATCATGTTCCGCTGGTTTGATTCGTGTACTGCCTCTCGAACTCCTGATGCATAAATCAATTATATCAGCAAAACTTTCCTGATAAATATCCCCTTTCCCCATAATGTTTAATGTTTCGATCCATTGTTCTTTCATGCCCCTTATTAATGCTATTTTCAACACGTTATGGGGCAAAAGCAGTGATGCATAGGGAGATCTTTGTAGATTATACTGGAAATGTTCCACATACTCTTCTAATGTTTCGTTTGGTCTAGTTATCATCTGGAATATTTCATCTTTTAGTTCTCTAGACTTGCAATAATCTTGACATTTTTTTAGAAAAGATTCTTTCATTTGTTCTCAGTTATTTATAACCCCACCGCTTAATCCCATAAACCATCTTAAAGTAGCCCCTTTCAGGGTAGAGGGAAACAGTTTTAGTTTTCGGGGGTCAGTGGTGTAATCATATCCCCTGCACAGTACATCAAATTCAAATAAAAATTCATCTGTGTCTTCTGATGTAAGCCCGTGAAATGTAGGGATATGTTGAAGGGGGATTGCTTTCATGGGGGCATTTGCTGTGGAATCCACTATGGGGTATTGTAATGTAGAGGTTTGGGTGTTTGGTGGATTTTGATCCATTGGGTCAAATATATGCCAATAACCTTCCAGAATATCTAGGAGGGTGTTCCTAGGTTGAGAGGGAATGGCTTTGACAGGAATAGTTTTAATAGCACTTCCTCTATTTGGGATTTTTGTCTGAGGGGATTGGGTCCCTTCAATAGTAATTTTTGTTGCACTCCCTTTATCTGCTACTCAATGGCTGAGTTATCCTAAGAGGAGATCTCAGTTCCTCAGTATCCCCTGTTTCCCCTTCACCTTCACAAAGATTACTGAAATTCCCTTCCTGTAATAGTTCTGGAATAGAATTTTCAATTTCTTGAAAGTCCTGTTCGTTAGTTTGACTATGCACTTTAGCAAAGGCTACTTATGGTGAACCTGTGGCCTGAAGGGAGCTAGTAGGCTGTTTGGAAATAACTTTCCTGGGTCCTAATGAAGGCTGAGATTTGGCTTTCTTATAGATTTCGTCTATGAAGGTTGATCGACCAAGGGTCACCGGCCCCTTAGATTTTTCTGGCTTTGATAAAGGTTTGATATTTTTCTCTGGCTTTTTCTGCTTAGTTATGCACTCAGTTTAACTACTAAATCCTTCTCAAGCAAATAGCAGCAAATCTGCAGGAAAGCAGGAAAAGGAGCAAGGCTTTTACATGCTCCATACGTAGGTTCTTACCTTCCGTTTTCAAAATCCAATTCTTCCCTAGCAGGTTCGTACACTACTCTGAAAAAAAGAACAAATGGCTACACTCTTTCCCTGGCAATGGCACCAAAATTTAGAGCTATAAAAAGGGTCTCTTTCACCTCTAGTTACCTCACATTAATATGTCAATCCGGGAACGTTTTGCTATTTCAAAGAGTGTCTCAGTCTGAGCCTTAGCATTTGTCAGAGTAATGCTCGTAGTACAGCTGTTTTAAAACTACAAAAGTAAATTAATGCGTGTCTACAACTTAACTACTTCAAAAGGATAAATCATACATTTGAATATAAAGCAATGCATCTGTCAAGGGTTTGGTAGCAATAACCCATCCCTTTCATAACCGATGAGAATAGATCAGGGGTTCGGAAGCTAGGTAGCAGATGCTGATGCTCACTACAGCCTGCGATTGTTCTTAACAAACAAGAAATGAAACGGCAGGTAAAGAAAACAGCAATGAAATAAAACAGTGCATCAGTCAAGGGTTCGGTAGTAATAACCCATCTCTTTCGTAACTGATGAGAACATATCAAGGGTCTGGGAGCTAGGTATCAGATGTCGATGCTCACTACAGCCTGATATCATCCTTAATAAATAAGAGATGAAATGGCAAGTAAAGAAAACAAAAAATCAGCAATCTTGAAATAGAACAACAATTCAGAAATGGAACAGCACCTAAGGAAATGAGCAGTAACTAAGTTCAACAAGCTGTGAATCTATTCAATCACACCAATCCAAACATCAATCCTTCGTTCTTAAATATGTACACACACTATGGAACAACACTACCTACGGATCCAAGATGGAACAACACCAAAAACCATATAAACACAACGTGCTTAATCTGACTCCGTTACCGCTCTAAGTAAAAGCATACGATTGCATCTCAAGCCGAAAACAGTAATATTCAAGGACTCAATAATCATGTGAAATCAGAACTTCCAAGATAACTGTTGTAATGCTAAGGCACAATCGCATAAAACTCTGTAATGGAATGATAGTATCCTGTAGAGGTTAACCGTATTATACCAACACTTAAAGGAATGGTAACATGATGCAGCGTCAATACAACACTTTTGTTTGCAGGAACATTAAATGGGTTAAACACAACAGAGCATGTAACATAAACTTTATAAAACACAACAGATTACCATATCACGTCGATAAACAAACCACACAGAAACCACGCGTAATAGTACAAGAGCAAGTGTCCTCCGGGGCCGGGCCCTTAGCCTTCAGGGGTACACCACTTAGAGTTGATCTAGGCTCAAAGATAAAAGAGTAACCAAGTCTGTATTAATGCATGAAGTAAAATTACAGTAACTCAAGTCTTAACAGAACATAACGATCATAGTCTTGATCTTCTTTAAGAGAAATTACATAAAGTCCTCCCTTCTAGCCAACAACGCTATCCCTTATATAAGGATGATGATGAAGATATCTAGATGTAGAAATAGATAAAACAATGATCCCTCAGGATCAGGGATCCTGAGGGATTCGCAAAATCATTTATCCTGAGTTACTTCTTCTCTTTTCTGCGCTGAGCTGGTATCCCAGCTTCCTTTCCTGGGTTGGTCTGTTTTGATCTGGTTTGCACGCAGTCTCCCGTTGAAGGGACAGTAGTTAATTCATCTTTATCTTTTCCTTTAGGATGGCCACTTTCCATTTTTCCTCCCTCCTGTACATGGGAATGACAATTATCAGCGTTCTCTATTAATCTCACATGTTTCGTTATAATTCTTTATTATTTTCTAAGTTTCTAATGCAAAAAATCTTATAAGTCCTAATGAAAAGATACTGAAATAACCATCAAAACATACCTTCTTTGATACTCCACACCTAGTAGAATTGTATTTGTTGTTGGAAGTTATCCTCTGTCTTGTTGTCCATGGTCCAATCCATTATAGCTTGTTCAATGCATTCAAGATTTAATTTCATGGAGGCCAATTGCTAAAATTCCTTCTAGGTGTCAACCAAAAGTAAAATATACGATTGAAGAAGCTCCACATTAAATATTGGGTGCAAGCAAAGGAAAGGGGGAATACTTAATTCATAATCATTTTCACCCATGGCCTTTATTATTGTGTAAGGCACATGATCCAAATATTAAGGGATAAGATTCAAAAGGCTCGAATGTCAATAGAGCAGGAGATAAAACGTATAGATTTTCCTTGAAATTGATTACAAGAACAATGATAAAAATGAAAGAACTAAATATGTCAAAAAAACATGAAGAGAGTGAGAGGAAGCAAGAATTAGAGAAAAAATATTTCATTAATAATAAAAATTACATGCAATGAGGCCAATTTTGCGACCATTCTTGGTCTTCACTCTCTTTCTATTTCCTTCTTACAAGGCGTCCTATTGACAAAGTCGAATTTAGTTACGTTTAATTCAATTTGTTACATATATATCAAGTTCTCTTTACATAAAGTATGACTTTATAACTTATACATCCAAACTTAGAATATAAATCCCCCCTAAGTGATCTGGGTCTAGGTGTGACAAAGGACCCTTCGAAGAACTTTTACTTTTGTGATGTGTTAAATTGAATTTTTAAAAGAACATAAATGAATACATCTACATGCTATAAAGAACAAGAACATGACATTCATCAACACATGAAAACATAAGTTGTTGATAACGGAGTTCGTCCAGGAGGGACTACGTCTCCGGGGCCCTGATGTCAATATGGTGTAGGTTGCTGCATTAAGCGTTGTCAATAGTGATTATGTACATAAGAGGTGATGTCGCTATCATACAAGAAAAATGCCCTCACACAGGAGTGACTCCAAGAGATGTTCCACTACAGGAACTCTCAGTCAAAAGGACTCCTATCAGTATGACATAAACTCATGCATGAGTATAATGATCATCACGCTAACATGGCATAAAAGGGATCTCAATGCAAACATACATGGCGAAACATAAGTATCCCATAAACATAATGACAAAGGGATCTCAAACAAAACATGATGAATCATGACAACAAGTACATCCCACAAATGATTCTGCATCACATCAAACATGAATCATGAAAACAAGTAAGAAACAAGATCCCACATGAAACATTAAAAAAGGATTTGTGTAGCACAATGCATAGCAAAAAGAAGTACATGAACACACTGCATAGACCTCACATCCAAGGGCCATCTGAAGAAGAGGGTGTAAAATTGTTGAAGTTGGTTGCACCATCAATCTCGTGGCATCAAACCTCATGGAAATGGTTGCTCGCACATGAATGCTGATACCTGCAATCCACTTTGAAAAGTGGAAGAAAAAATGAAATGAGCAAATGGAAAATCTGAATGCACCATCAAATTTGTGGTGTTGAATAATGCAAAATCAACTGTCAAATTTCTGAATTCTGAGAAAGTGACAATCTAGGGCTTAAGGAATCTTTTAGGTTCCCCCTAGATTCCTCAAAGATTCCCTCCTCCCAATCCTCTGTGAATTTGTTGCTCAGATCGAAATTATGACTGCGCTATTAGGTTCATGTCACTGGGAGGTGTAATATCGACATAAAGTTTGTCCAATTTGGACACTGCAAAAATTTCACCCTCCTGAGAATTTTGCCCAATCATGGTTCCGCCTACCTCTTCTCCAGGCTCATGGTTCCACCTACAAATAAATTAATTAAAAATTGTCATCTCAATTTCCGTGTGTGCTCCTGGCTCCTCCATGTTTGGGCACACTAACAAATGTTGGGTTTATATGAAATTTTTCGGGCGGATTAGTCAAGGAATTTCTTTGGAAGATTGGTATAAAGTTCGAATAATAAGGAGGAGGTTGGGTGGTCAAACCCCGACCCCTCCATTTTTAATACACCATTTTTTTTCAACAACTGCATATGGTCATTTCCGGGGTCAGGTCTACATTGGGAGGCCCACCCCATAACCTCTATAGCATGTATTAAATGGAATTGTTGTTAATGTGTTTAATGTTTTGGCATGGTTTGTTTGACATGGGGTCGTCGCATGGTGGCGGGTCAACCCACATGGTTGGCACAGGCTCGATACTCGTCGGCCTCAGTAACATTTGCATTAACTCACGGTGGTGGTGTTGGGGTGTGGATTGGGTCCACCAGAGGTGGCCCGCCCACCACTTATAATAGATTTAATGTGTTATGGTTCGGTTGGAGGGCAGAGGTCTCGGTGGGGTAATGGCTGTCGAGCCATATTAAATTAACATTCTGTTATGTGGTTGTGGGAGATTGGGGGGCCGACGGGGGTCATGGCCCGTCAGTCAATTAAAATTTTATATGTCGGTTGGGGGGTGGAGGGATTGGTGGCCCTCCACCCCAAAATTATATTTTTTTTATTTTTTATTAGAATAGGGGTGATTTTCAAATTTTTAAAAAATAAGGGATATTAGGAAATTTAACGAGGTTGTTATCACTCAAGTTGTTCCCCAAAACTTGTTGAGAAAAGGGAATACAACTGAGGTAACCACTAACCAATCTTTTAGATGCAATTTCTAGCTAAACTGCATCCATAGAGGGCTCTCTCTATATGATTTAACTTTGTTTATTTGAAGTTTTATGCTAGTTATGATGTTTTAAATGGGTTTGGATGGTGATTTCAAATAGAGGTAGAATGTAGGTCTGATAAGGTTAATTCCATTGGGCAATGGAGTCTATGAAGATGGACTGCTGAATGTGTTTCTATGATGATAGGCAATACTTCAGAGCAAGATAATCAGTTTGAAACAATATTAAAAGCCAGTGATTGATGGGGATGTAGGCCAGGGGGTAAAGGGTAGTCAAGAATCCTTTATCATGGTGGCAGAGGGTAGGTTCTTGAATATTTTCAAGGAGTAGTGAAGAATTCCTTGACAATGTTCAAAATGGAGGAATTAGTAGAAACAAAAGCATTTAAGAATTTCTATTTATGCTAATTGTGAAGAAAACATAGATAACAGCAGGAATTGAACACAGAGTGTATTTAAACAAGTTTTGAGCTATTCTTTTTCCCTGTTTTTAAGATTATGAAACATATATGAGATTTTCAAACACAGAAAACACAAAAACACAGTTAGAATAACTTATTGAGTCAAAGAAAGACACAGGAATTCTGGAGTAGAGTCCAGAATCATCACATCCACATTCAGAAGGTCCAGCAGCAATGCATTTCAACGCACCCTGTATTAATGAATATCTGATTTACAGCGCAGTTTAATAGAAGAATCACCAACCCTGAATATATTCCTTGGGGAGGTATTTATAACAAAGAGATTTACAAAATATCTTGAGGATAAGATATGAAACAATAACTCAGTTCACCTACTCTGTCAAAGAAATGAATGTAGAAATAAAGGCAAGAGTTATTGTGGTTGTGCTGGCTACTTTAATTGATTAGATACAGTAGACCTTTTACCCAGGAATTCAGCTGGTAGTTATGTCCTTGATTTGCCTTCCTACGTTGTTGTCCTGATTTGTTCACCTACTCTTGATCCATCTTTAATGTGTCCTGATCCTCGCCTGAGCTCCTTTCTTGATATCTGCCACGTGTCCTGCTATTTGACCAGGTGTAAGAGGGCAACAAGATCCAAATTATTTAGGCAAAACTTCCAGCATCCTTTTCCACCAGTATTCTGTGGGTAACTGGTGTCTTTGTATCTTTACCAGTATTTCATCAGCCTCAATATACTTGTAAAAGGTAGGCTTGACTTCAAAAAGATGATTTATTTCATGTTTTATAAAAAATAATCCTTCCAATCTGTCATACAAGCTCTGTCCGGAAGGAGGTCCTGTGTCCTCTGAACTGTTGGATGATGCAGTGATTTGATTTGTTACATACATGTTTATCCTGTGAGCATATTGTTGATGTGATAACAGTTTTTGATTGCTTGTTAGTAAACTAGGTAAACCTCTCTGCTGCAAGTTTGTGAATTTTTCTGTGAAGGCATCAATATCCATCTGCATCTCTTGACACTTTCTTTCCAAAGTCTGTATAAAACCTCTCATGGTTAGCACCTTCTTTATTGTCAAAATGGCGCCTGTCCTGTTAGTTATCTCTAAAGCTGCTAATTGTTCCTTCGTATTAGTATTCAAAAAATGGATGAGCCTATTAGCCTGCTCAGGCATATTTCCTAATGATGCCCTGGCCCTTTGGATTTGCTCTTGTGCTCTTTCTATTAACTCAATCTGTTCATAGATTGTCTCAATTGACCTCCATTGGTCAGTGATGGACTAGCCAATCTTGGTCCACAAAATCATCTTAATGTTTGCTAGAGGTTTTCGTAAGGTGAGATCCTTTTCCAATGATTTCACCTTGTTTTCTAGGGTCTTTACTTCTCTATTTTTTTCTGCTACTGTTATCTTTGACTTGTCATAGCCCACCTCCAATTTGGCTAACTTTTCTTTTGTCTCTTTGAGCTCTGACATTTGAGCCTCTATCTCTTTCACCGCTTTCATCATTTCTTCCATCTTCATGTTGGTCTTTGTCTCTGTTGTTGGTGCTGCTATAGCATCTGTAGTTGTTGTACCTGTTGTTGATGCTGGGATGGTAGGAAGGACTGCTGCTGTACCTGTGGGGGGAGCAGTGGCACTTGTTGGAGCTGCTTCAGGTGGCTGGGAGGTGGACTCTCCCTGCTTCTCTTTAAGGGCCTTCTCCAGTGCTTGCTCTGTTTCTGCCAATCTTTCATTCATTCTCATTAACAGACTTACCATGTCCTCTTCCTACTTTTGTTGTGCAACCTATGCAGTTTGTGGATGCACTGTTATTGGAAACTTTAGTTTCCTTTTGAGGGCTGCAATGTCCTCCTCCTTCTTCTTGATCAGTGCTTTGATGCCCTTTGCATCCTTAGGGTTATGCCCCAGCTAGATGATTATTTCTTCTAAGGACTTAATCCTATTGTCCTTAGCCAAGGAGGAAGCCTTCTCCAGTTCTAATTGGGCAGAGGTATTGTGCAATGAATTTTTCAGTTAGTGAGCAACCAATGCCTTATCTGCCAAGGTGGCATACACCATTTCCCCAGTTTGTTTATGTAACTCAATCTGGTCAATTGGATGAATATCCTTGGAGAGAACTTCCAGATTAGTTCTTATATAGTCAGCAGCTAACTGGGGTTGTTGTGTCTTGGGCTTGAAATGGCTAAGGATCATTTTCTTCTCTTGAATATCATAGGCAGCCATTAGCCTATGTTGATTAGTAGGTGTTGTCCTCATCGTTTGATTATAAAGTTGTATCCTTATTGGATCATTTCTAGCTTTTATATCAGTAAAAGTCTTCTTGATGTCTGAGCTTTGTTTGCTTTGAGGCCCGGTGGATGAAACTTCGACGCTATGTTGCCTCTCTAGCTCTTGCTAGAATGAGCTTGCTGAGGTGCCAGGTATTGGAGATGTTTGCTGCTCAGTTCTTCCCTGCCCTCCCATGGTGCTTGTGGTGTCTTCCACAAATTCCTCTTCTGAATATGGATTCAACCTCCGCCTCTTATCTCATGTTTGTTCTGATGGTCCACTGACAGGGGCATCCTCTTCTCTGTCTCTCTTTCTACTCTTTTCCTCATTTTGAAGAGTCTATAGAACAGGGGCTTCAGATGCCTTGGTTTGAGTTGGCGGAGCTTTCCCTTCACCCTGTTCTTATGTTGTAGAGGGTTGATCAGCCATGGTATACTGTTCTGCATCCATTACCTCCTTGCCCTTTCCTACTGAGTTGGCCTTTTGTGCTGCTTGCTCTGAGCTCTCAGCAAAAGATGTATCCCCTCCAATGTGATGGGGTAGCTTGAAAGGTACCTGTCCAAAAGAGTCCAGGTCAAGTGTTTTCTCAAGCTCTTTCATTGCTTTTTCCAATCTCTCTTCCTCAGTCAACTCTTCAAACAATGTGCCCTCTATCCACTCTTGTTGATTGGCATATTGCTGGATTTTAGGGATTGGACAGTGAACATATGCTGGCAGTTTATTTTTGACTTTCCTATAGCTTATAAAATGATTGGGGTCATATGGTGCCCAATCAAAACTCTGTTTTAGTCTGAGTTTCTGCCTTAAAATCTTATCATCTTCTAGCCAGGCTTCCCTCTAATTGAAGGTGAAAGGGCCCAATTGATTCCTTATCTTAAGTTGTACCTTTTTCTTGGCCTCAAAGAAATGGATTGCATCTGCTTGGATGAATTGTCTAAAGTATTCCAGGGCAAACAAACGCATTGGCACATATCTTGGCAATTTATAGGGGCTCAGCTAATAGCCATATATTCAAATCACAGTGTGATTCTGGTAAACGTACCAGTCACCTATACTATAGCTCTTGGAGAGCTGTAGAATTCTCTTCATTTCACCAGAAAGTCTGTCTAGAGGACTTGTAATCAATAAAGAGGTGGCTAGATATACGAATAGATCAATAAATTCGCAATAAGTATAAGGAGAAAAGTAGACATGGTGGAAGACTGGGGTCCAGAAGATAACATACCTTGGCTCTCCCTTGACATCAAATTTTCTGAGGGGAACTTGAAAACTATCTGGCTGATAGTAGAGCAACAAATGGTATATGTATGATTTGTATCTAAACACTCATTCTCTGTCCATGCTCATGAATTGTTAATGGATCTTATTAGCAATCTAGGTGGCATAATCATACTTGACAGCAGGGGGTTGTCCTAGAGAAAAAATGGATAATAGGACCAATGTGGTTTCATCTACATATTCACTGGTTTTGAATCCCAGGATGTAGCCTATCATGTCAATGATAAGCTTTCTTGCTTCATTGAACCAAGTGTCTAGGTATGGAGGAGGTTCTTGTGGTTGACAATTAGGTTTCATAAATGTTTTGCCAATTCTGGTTATCTCTGCTCTTGGCAATTTGGCACCTTGGTCAAGCAGGAATCCCAAGGTAAGAGGAGTCAATGGTTCAGCTGGTTTGAAATGCATCATCTCATTTATTGATTCAGGGGTGATATAGAATAGAATTGTCCCAGAAGGAGACACCACTGCCCTTTGAGTGGGCTCATAATTTGCATGGCATTGGTGAATGAGCTCAGGAAAAACATTTACACAAGGAAGGTAGTACATGGGCATATTGGACCCCCAAGTCCCAAAGATGTCAGATTTGTTTCTATGGTTGTTCTTAACCTCACAAAATGCCTGGAGATGAGATGTGTTAGCCATTATATCATTAATTTGGAAATCCTTGTCAGCTAGGGGTAACCACTCCAATTCTTTGTGTGGGGCATTGAGAGGGGCCACATTGAGGGCTACTGGAGTAGGGGCTACCATCTTTATAAGTTCTCAGGTGTTATTTGAGTAAAATGTAGACTTTTACAGCAATGGTGGGCAAAAATAGAGGCCCTGGGGCATTTTTCAAAGAATTTTGCAAATTGGAGCTTTGTTTAGACTCTGGTGGGCGGAATTTGAAGCCAAAGGGTGAAGATTGAAGGATTTATATTACAAGGGAGGAGTATCAATGGTTTCAAGGCCTTTCCCTTAGTAATTACTAACCAAATTGACTTGAGCTCGCTAATATTTAAGGGATTTTGTTGAGTGCGGAAAAATTGGTAGTTTGTATAACAAAAGATGGGCAAACTAGTAGCTTTAGTGGGCAATTGTGCAAATGGAAGTCAATCAGGGAGCTTGGGAGCAAGATTTAGGTGATTTCTTGCTTTTCTCGGCTAGTTGGGTGAATTGTGCAGAGAGGTATGCAATGTGCAGGTTTTTGGTGGATGAGTGGTCCTGGCAGGCTTGTGTGTGGCAGTAGGGTGAAATTTCGACCAGTTTCTAGGATTGCCAGACAATTTTCACGGTGAAAAATCGAAATTCAAAGGGTTTTTCACAAGATAATGGAAAATACCTATTTTTCACAGTGCACTGGAGTTGCTGGTTGATTGGGAGATGATTTGCACAGTGGGGCACCGAGCTAAGGTGGTCGAGGTGGGGGACTGAAAGTTTGCAGGTGAGCTCGTCATCGTTTGCATGCAAAGGCTCAGCAAAGTTACACAGTGAAAATGGTAAAAAACAAACGTTTTTATAGGTTTTTTAACAAAAATCGGCTTTTTGGCGCTTTTTATTATGGCATTATCATAACGTAGAATTTTTGTCGTGTAGCGGGGGTACGGAAGGTGATGTGGCGGATGATTTGGCATTGAGGTGGCAATAATGACGTGGTGCTGACATGGTTGTGACATCATCAGATGACGTCAGCGATGGGGAGCGAGGGCAGTAAGAAGTTTTATCGCACTGCTTTTGGGATGGTAGCGGTATTGACCGGGGGGTCGCGATACACGCGGGTGAGCGACGCGTGTCCTCGGTACGATGGCGAAACCGCCATTTTCCCCGCACATATCGTTCAAAGGTTGGGGGCATCGCGATACAATTCCACACCATCAGATCTAAGGGCCTCGATCCAACGGTCGACAGTGAATGGTAAGTTGCGGGGCCGCGGGATGGGGGCCTGCTTTAATTTTTGTGATTTTGTAAGCTTCTTTGGTGTATTGCGAACTTTGGAAAAAGTGGGTTTTTTTGGGGGGAAACATGAATTTCAGCTATTTTATTTAGCCAGAGGCCAAACAAGTCCGATGGGCACGTGGAGGGTTGTTATTGGCCCCAGGTGGACCAATAGCTCCCTAACAAAAATTTAAAATATGGCTATAGTTAGCCAAGGGTCGGGGTATTTATTTTTTGGGGATTTTCCATGTATTTATATATTAGGGGGGAATATTATGTACATAGGAGTTATATAATAAGGTTAGTATGTTAATATGATTGTGGGGGATGGGTTTGTATGGCTTTAGGCTAAGTTTTATAGAGTTAAAACTTAGGCCAAGGGGAAAGGAAAGGATGACAAATGCTGAGGTTTAGGAAACTTTGGCAAAATAGAATAAAAGACTTTTTACACAAGAAATGTGGCTTGTTTTGCCTAGGTAAAACATCTTTTCACTTAGTTTTGCTATGGGATGAAGTGGACTAAGGGTAATGAGCAAATCTCATTGCCCTTGGGGGGGATGTTAGTGAGTGTTTCTTAGGAAAATGGGGAGGGGAATTAGTCATGCTCCCTTTGTTTTGTAGCCACCTTGCCATGGTAGATTATGATTTCATGAGATGGCAACTTATTCCAAAGGAGCAAATTGCTTACAAACCATGCCTATGTACCATTAAAACTGCCTACCCAACCTAGTATACCTTACATTTTTTCTTCATTTTCATTGGGTGCATTTGAACTAGCAAACCCTGATTCTTCTCTTTTCTTTTAGTTGCCCTCGTATCAAAGTCTACCCTTATTCATTCCAGGGCTCAGTTTAAGTTGTTGAGAGCCTTTGCTTCTCTACCTGGCTACTTGCCTGCCAAGCTTAAACTGTTTATGCAGACCTTTATTCTCTATTCTAAGACAAGTAAATTCAAACATGATCTAACCAGGATTAGGCTGTCTGGCTAATCATCAATTGTGACAAGATTCAACCATCTATACATAGTGAATTTTTTCAAATATGGAACCTTTGCAGTATGAAAAGGATGAACATATTGGGCACTTCCCCAGTCAATCATGAAACATGAAACCTATTGGTATAGGAAGCTAACAGTGGCTCCACTTGGAGATGGCTTTTCCTAGTGAAAAGTCAAGAACAGTAGGTCAGATGGCCTTACATTTAGTTCTTTGTTGTATTATGAAATTCCTCCCTTGTTGTTCACGAAATGGCTCCTTTGCAACACATGTATTTCTCATGAACTCACTTCAAAATTGCAATTGTGTTTTGGGTACTCTGTTTGATCATTTCTCATAATTTTCACAGCTCCCAAGTCTGATTTTTTAGCTCCTTTCGATATGCTAAAAATGCAATACCCAAAGGTGACACAATTCCTTCCTTTTTTTCCAAAATTTGTTGTAACTTATTTCCCTATCCTATTTCTGTAATAAACTGCATAAAGTAAACACTACTATGTACAAGTTGAAGTGCTGCTATTCTTAACAAGGTGGCTAAAAATAATGCTTCAGCATTCTGCCATTGACTGGTCCACCATTTGCCTCCATACCATCCAGACTTTTCAAAAAGTAGGTGTTGTTTCTTTGTACAATCTGAATGATAAATGGTCCTCTCCATAAGAAATCAAATTTTCCATGTTTTCCTTTATCTTCTCTTCTGGAATCCCACTTCAAAACTTTATCCCCAATGAAAAAATCCTCTGCTTTGGTTCTTTTGTCAAATATCTTTTTAAGCTTTTCTTGTAGGGCTTGGGCTTTGTAATAGACCTCTTCTCTTGTCTGCTGCAAGTAAATAGTTTGATTGATCCTTCTCTGAATATCATTAGGTTCTTCTTGTATCTCTTGTAGCAGCTTTATCACT
>APFE030197203.1:0-18394 GCA_000404065.3 Pinus taeda | reverse complement strand
GGCTAGCAGCATTGCTCTATGTTAATTTTCCACTATTCTTATGTGAGTACAATAACTTAGCCCAATTCTTTCTCCGATTAGTAATCACTTATAGACAAATTTAATCTTCCAATCACAATGAGCAATTGTAGATAGAATAGTAAATTCAATATGCAATAGAAGACAACCAGGATCAATGACAAGAGACACAAGATTTGGTCAAAGTCCAAGGAAAAACCCCACAAGGGGGAAAACCCTTTCAAAATTATTCTATTAGATTGTCATCAAGCGTTCAACAGAAAGATACAATATTCCAATTCAACAATAATGAGTCAAAGGTCAACATCTTTGAATATCCAACAATTCTCTAACCAATATCCAAGAGATGAGCCCAAAAGTCAAACATAGTTAACAAGTCGAATCTGCAATTTATGTCAAAGTCAACAAGTAAAAACTCGGCCTCTTTTGTTGGTCAAATTCAAGTCAAAATAGTCCCAAAAGGTGCCCCCAAAATTGGTCAAAGTCAAAATCAACTTTGCGATCAAGTGGCAACTTCAGATCTACAGTCAACCAAGGCCAAAGTGCCCACAAAACTTTGCTCTCCCTTGCAAAGAATTCGACCTCCAAAACAAATGCAAAATCCCAAGTCAAACTAATCCCAAACTCCCAAAAGTCAACATTGGTCAATGTAGCCTCTCTCATCCTCGCACGTGTGAACCCACCCTTGTAATTTCAAAAGTGTACGAACCAATAGAAGAGAAAAATATGTATGTGATATGATATCCAAATGAAGTGTGCTTCATGCATATTTATATGAGACTTTGGAGACCCAATTATGACTTTCGGTCGACTTGTACTTTTGTGTTCTTGTGGGTTTCTCATTAAAAAATAACGTTTTTCCTCGACCAAATTAAATTCTTCTAAGGGAAAAGAGGGTCTTCTTTAGATCAAGAAGGTTGTCCAAAGGAGCGAATATGTCCTTGAGCTACAAAATTAACACTCTAAGAGCTGCAAACTAAGTTTTTTACATCAATGCTTTTCTAAGTTTTCACATGGTATTTTCTAGGGTTTAAACTAGTGTTCCACAAAGACATGTCCCCAGGGTTGGGTGCACACACCCCTTGCACCCAGGACAAGGGGACGTCTGGGGAAACATTTCCACACATCCCCCTTTTGGGGAGACGAGGGGAGACGCAGGGGGGGATGTCTGGGGAAACGTTTCCCCACATCCCCCTTTTGGGGAGACAAGGGGAGACGCAGGGGGGACGTTTCCCCACTGTGGGGAACGTGATTCCCCAAAAAGGGGGATCCCCTCTAAAAAGGGTTATTTGTCCCCCCTTAAATTTGCTTGTAAACAATGATTTATGATAGGGGAAACCTAGTATTTGACTATATTGCCCTACTAATGCTATCCAATTCATGGTAATGTTAAATTCTTAAAGTTAAAACAATGAAAAAGAAAGATAAAGGAGAATGTCTCCATGAAATGACTCGAAATGTTTGAGAGTGGTTCTGACCTCATTGGATTTCATATGGACAAAGTAGAATATTAGATCTCACTCAAAAACTAGTAGACTCAACAGCTTTTCAGGAATTCAAGATTCGATGGATTGCAATGTTTCCATTGCATTTTCTCATGTACAAGTATATGGAATTAGTATTTAATCAAGAGCACCAAGCCCTTTGTGTACTTTAGAGTGACTTTTAGACTCATCACTCCACTATTTTTGAGTTTTAGTTATATCAACTTACTATTCCAGTCTTCAGATTTCAGTACCTATTATAGTCTATTTTGCTTAGTACAAATTAGATACTAGAAAGATGAATGATGAATTTTAATTTCAAATCAATTTTGAATCTAGAATGATGAATTTAATTTTTAAATCAATGTAGATTTTGAGTGGTGAGTAATGAATAATAAATATGGATCAAAGTATTTCATTATTGAATCTTGTGGTCTATGGATAAATCATGTATGTTTTAGTAAGGATGATGAGTATGGATCAATGTATTTCATTATTTAATTCAATTATGTATGTATCATCGTATTTATGCTTTCATTATTGAATATGAATTTGAAAATATATATATATTAAAAAGGGGAAAAAATTATATACCCCGACGTCCCCCCGTCGAGGAGTCTTGGCAGAACATTGGTTTAAACCCTCCCCCACAGCTCATTTTAGCAGCGGAAACAAATATTTCTGCCTGAAGGCATTGCCCTAAGCGTTGCACAACTAGGGTTTCTAGATCTCTCTATAGCAAAATTTATTTCCACGACCAGGCTCACAGTTAAGGTTTGTGTGACCCTGTTGCAGATTCTGTACATTGCAAATTTCTTGGAAGAACCCAGGACTATCTCTTTCTTGGGTGGAGAGTAGAAGTCCCTTCTCCAGTTGCAAGTTGATTTAACTTACTCAAATAAGCATAATCGTTAATGTACATTTGATTTATGAATGAAAATTTATGCCTAATGTGATAATAAGTCGATATATGCTTATGTATGATTCATGAATGGATGCTTAAATCATTATGTATCAATGGCTAACAGTTGCTTGATATGTCCAAGGCTATATGAATATCTAGTATTGTTAATTTTGTTGTAGACCTCATAGATTACAGAATATATCATATGTTGGGTGTTACATAATTGTCTAGTTAATGTTGATAATGCTTAGTCTATGAATGATGAAATCATCTTGAGAGTCTAAACACACTTGTATGTATCGTTGTAATATTCTGAGATTCATTATTCAAAGTTAGGTTTGTAGGCTACTTTTGTGAGCATGTAAATTGCATGTCACCTTAATGAGGAATTGAGAATTTGTATCGCATTGGAGGAACTGTCTAATCTACATAGGCAATGAAGCTGGAATGCCTAAATTGGTGTAGTTTGGCCTTTGGAGCCAGTTTTTTCTTGTGCTCGGTATCCATGGTAAACTAGGCTCTATTGGAACCCTTTGAACTCTTTGTGGACATGACGCAACATCTCTAATGACTTGTTCTCAAAACCTGGCTATTATCTTAGAAAACTTGGTGTTTTCGCAAAAGCACTAGCCCTTCAGGACTCCTGGTAAATTACCTTGAGTTTCCTATTGAGAAATCATGTTGCTTGCATATTAGTGTTGATTTCTCTTATATTCTTCTTTCATCAACCAATTACCAAAATGAAAAAAACATGAAGATCACAAGAGAGAGAGAACACAAGCAGTTAGGCTCCAAGCCAGGGCAAAACCCTACAAGGGGGAAAACCCAAAAAAAAATCCTCTTCTTATAGAATAAGATCAAAGTGAGGTATCCAAGACTCAAGACCAATACAAAACCCCAACCTTGAAGAAGCCCAGTCAAACCCTCTTTCAAGATATTTTTCCATCAACAAGTCCAGCATCAAATATAGCGACAAGTTCAGAACTAGCAACAGCGTTCAACATACTAGCAAAAGACATGGTGGCTTCAAGAAAGATCAAACTTCGGCCTCTCTCTTTTTCATTGCTTAACTTCACTACTTTTTCTTGTCCCATAGTAGAATAATAGATGAACAGATGCTACGAATCGCACACCAAATGAAACAAACTTGTCCTTTATTTATTCTTGTCCAGAGGGAGTGGAATATTCTCTTCCTAGGCAGGGCTGACTTGACAGGCAAGGCCGACTTGGCTTCTTGAGGTGATTTTGACCTAAATTACATCTTGAAAATTATTTTTTCTTTTTTCTTACAAGAAGTCCAAATAGGACTTTGACTCAATAAACCCTAGAAGCATAAAGAACATGGTTTGACTAATAAAAATAATAATGATAATAAAAATTTCTTTTTCTTCTTTTTCCTTTTGCATGAAATACATTATGATACAAGTACAAAGATAATTATGAACATTGATAAGCATCATCATCATAACGAGCATTATCAATTACAAAATAGCAAGGCCTTAACTAACAAGCTCTAACTCTCCACTAGATTAGAGCACAATGTTAGGAGGTATATATTTGGACACCACCACTGCCTCTCAAGGTACATACCCCATTCATATAATCACCAGGTATGTCCTTACAAGACTATTCTTATCTTGGATTCCCAATCCTCAAAGAATATTGATCCCCCTCAAGACTACTCTTATCTTGGACGCACTACCCTATCCTCAAATAATATCGGTCCTCGAGACTACTCCAATCTTGTATACCATTCCTCAAGGAGTATCGGTCCCACCAGTGGCTTCACTAGACTTATAGTTGTTATTCCTGGCCTAGTGCATTACAAATGTGTTGCTTTCTGCCAGGGCCAAAACCTCTCCCTCTTGGAGAGGAAAATCAACACAAAATTCTTCTTATAGAGATTCCAATTAACGAATACCAAGACCATGACCCTTAACCTATTATGCCACTCCAAGACCAAGACATCAATCCTCTTCTTACTGTTGAGATAACACTGAGGCCATTACTGCACCACCGAGATCTTCATTATCGCTACAAAACTATCATTGCACCTTCACTGAGATCATAACCATGTGATTGTGTCTCCATTAAGATTGAGACCATATCTAGCCTTTCACTCTCCCTCGATTCTCTAGGGATATTAATCAACATTGCCCAATTTTGACTAAACTAGCTAATTCAAGCCTTAAAATATGGTATAAAAAACTTAACATGCCTGATCAATGATTTTGACTTGAGTGAAGTGTACATTTTTGCTAAGGCCATGACAAAGGAGTTCAACAATCAATACCAACAACATTGTGGTACATATAGGGCCTGGTGCTCTTGATTAAATGCCAATCATATGCCCTCATACATGATATAATCTAATGAAATGTCACAATCCCATTGATCCTGAAATTCTGAAAATTGCGAGTCTGTTGAATTTTGAATGGGCTATGAAATTCTATTTTCTCCATATGTAGTCCGAGGAGGTTGGAACCACTCTCAAACATCCTGAGTCATTTCAAGCTAATGTTAAAAAATTAAGTAAAAGGATGAAAATGAAAGTGTTATTCTCTTTTATCTTTCATTTTCATCCTTTTACTTTAAGAATTTAACATTACCATTAGGGAGAATCTAGGAAGCATCTAGGGAGCATTAAGGGAGCAACTTGGGAGTGTCTAGGAAGCATGGTCTCCTAAATTCCAACAACAACAAAAAAGTGACCCACGAAACTGCATGAGAACTGTCGTTCGGGCTTGTGGAACCACGAATGGAACCATCATGGTTCTAAAAGTCTAAGCGTGGTTTTTCGACAAAACCACAGTTTCGATTTTTGAAACCGCAATTCCACACGTAGTACGCCCACAGTTTTGCACATGATGCAGTTTCGCATTGCGATCTGTGGAGGGGGGGCGGTTCATGCAACACTGATTTGGGTCGGACACTTCTTCTTTCCCAGGGTGTTATGTGCATCAGGATACTCTAGGGGGTAGGTTTTCCCATCTCATTCTTGGGATGCATCTAGTGATCCGAGCATCTAGATGGACAAGGCATGAACTCATTGGAAATGGTCCAAATTCACTCACCCGTGCCTTTATTCACCCACAGCCACTATAGTATCCCACGACGACATTCTAGACAGCCCTGTGCCTCTCACCCGAATTTCTCGCAACAGATGATTATGCTAATTAGCTCTGCAATTCGTGCAAATAACTTGTGATCATTTTGTATCAAGAACTTTGTACTGCGATACTGGCCATGCAAATAATTACAGCTTAATCCCTTTCGCGTGCGTGTTCTATAGTCATACAACCTACACTGACAATTGACGTTGTGACTCTATCTGGCAACAATGATCTCAGGTTTACTAGAACAGATTTGCCCTGATTGCTTGCTAATCGACTATTACTGGATCTTCAGGTTGGTGAACTTCAGCCCTCGTACTTCCACATAACAATCAGAGAAACTCGACTCACACGTAGACCACAGTGCACAGAGCTCCTTCGTAAAACTTGCTCGCAGTCAATTACAACAATGTAAGTGCACCTTCCAAAAGATTCACAAACCCTATGAAATCACCTACTCTCCAGAACAATCAAGTTGACCATCACACTGAGGTTTCAATGCTCTCATGCAAACCCCAGATTGCATGCAACACATCTAGATATTTGCATAATTCAGACCACGTACTCATGTCAGGAAAGAGACTGTTGTGTCATTGGATCAACTCTTTTTACTTAGATCGAAGATAACACCTGTAACAAAGAAAAACAAAAATTTTGCAATTGATCTCTGTTAAGCAAGCCTGCCATAACAATTGCTTGTTGCACTTAGACAATCCGCGTCAAAGAGTGTAGTGAGCCTTATATTTCATCATCAAATACTCAACATTTAGGCCTTTCCCAATAGTAAATTCGTCCTTCAACAAATCAACGATATCGTCTTCCTTAAAAACGCTTTAGCATAGATCTGGTCACCAAGGGATTCGACCCAGTGACAAGAACTTTGTCATCTTGCATACGAACTCGATCTCAGCTTCAATGACTTGGGTCAGCTTTCTAACAATAATCTCTGGAATCCGACACTATTCTTGACCACGAGATCAACCCTACAAATCATAAATTTAGCTTGACAAGTCACAAGAGAAAACCCTCAAGCTGGAAAGAAACTCAACTCTTATAACACTAAACTATTCCAAACGGAATATTTCACAAGTTTTCGGAACTTCACTCAACCAAAATTCTTCATATAAAAATTTCATCCATCTAATAGAAAATGGCCAATAAAATGCAACACACAAACTATGTCAACTCAAAAATGCGATAATGGAAATAAGTTCAACTTTATTATATTAAATGGATAGGGCTTACACGCAGATACAAACTGAAATAGCTGAGATAAATAATTTGGCCTCCAAAATAATCTGCTGCAATGTTGAAACCAGACCTCCAAAACTGAACTGAAAATTGATAACTGCACCTATGAATTTTGAATGAATTCACAAAGGGATGAGGTGAGCTTTTGTCCAATCTCACCGAACCACCCAAGGGTTTCTATCCTGGGGCTAATTGAAGTTGAGAACCAGGTTCTCAAAATCTCTCACAAAGACAATACACAAATCCAAGATGTCCCAAATAATCTCATCCTCCTTTCAGAGACTCGATAGATAGATCTCCAATATTCTAGAAGTATTTCATTTTGATTATTTTAAAATTATCCTAGAAGCTCCCCCTTGACGTCATCTAAGTCACTTTTAATTTTATTTTAGTTTTACTTAAGTCACATTTGGCCTTTTTCCTTCAATTAATCATTTTCCCCTTCCTTTATTTAACTAAGTGATTAACAAAGGTCACTTTTAATCTAGGAAAATGATAAATTGCCCACCATACTTTCTTTGGTCATTGGAATTCACTTCTCATCATTTCATCTTGTAGATCTTCTCGTTCTGGTTCCAACGAGCTATTACATGAAGGTGTTCTGTCATATATTCCTCCCAGAATGCCACCTTAAGCGTAATTAATTTATGCTCAATAATAACCTCGTTTTATGAGAATTATTGAAATGCAACGGAACCAAAAGAAAGTTGTGTGGATGATAGAATACATCAAGCGAACGTCGTTGGATCCCATAAAACCCCTCAAATCACCTCTGAGACCTCCAATTTTGTAATCCTGCTCCTATGGCCCAACCATCACATACCTTGGAAATCCATCTTGGTTGTACTATAGAGGAAACTAAAAATGGGGACATTACTAATAACTAATGACAACGTCCTACCACATGGTATGTTGAAAGCTTTTCACATGTTTCCCATTAACACCATCAATCAAATCATCCCATTAAGGTACCACTTTTCTTAAGCATAATACTCCAATTAAACTAATACTAATTATGTTACTCAAATAATTCTTGTATCCCTTTCTTCCTCAAGCTACCAAAATGATTGTATATCTACAACACAGAGATTTCATAATTATCCTTTTATTGGTTTTTGCCTTTCCATGCCTCTACCATGTAGCATGATCAAATCCATCCACTTGGCAAGCTTTGATTATAAATGTTTCTTTGTCATGGTAATATTAATCAAGGTATAAGTCCATTGATCTATCGAGGTATCGAAAGACATTCAGCATATTAGATAGACCGATGAGCATTGACTTGGCCATCAATCCAACACTTATTCATTAGCCCATTGATAGTCTTCAAGAAACCCATGTAGCAGTCAAAATAGCACGATGTCATATACGTGATGATTTGACTTCTCCAAATGTGTATAGACATTCCATCCATTGATTGGACGTTGGTACATGTGTGTTTCCTTTGGTTTGTGCATCAATTCAACTGGCTAGAGCATGTCACTAAAATTGTAATGTAGCATGTGTCATCCCATCACATCTACAAGTATAGTTTTTTCTTTGCCAACATGCATGGGCACAATATACACGTGGCATGGTTTCATTGGTCCATGTGGTTGTACCTAATTGATCCTTGGAATAGTCAAGACATCAAGCTATTAGTGTATTGACATGATCATGTGCCACATACTTGAGATGGTCCAATAAAGATTGACCCAATCATTGGGCCAACAGAGAATAATCTTTTGAAAAATAATTCTTTGGAACATCAAGAGAGTCAATATATGGAGTAAAGAAAAGAATACATTGGATAACTCCAATGCATTTACCCGAGGTCCCTCTGACATGATGGAGACCCACACTTGGTTAAATCCTAAGACATAATTAAAAGCCTGATCATGTTTGATTCCACATTCGGGGTGAAGTAAACAACTTCGCTTCCAAGACATAACCAAACCCATTGAGGTAACACCCATTGTCCAACACTTGGAAAATTTCAAAAGAACGATAAACTCTGCAAGGGCACCTACGATGAATAATGAAAACCATGAAGCTAAAAGTCGATGTCAAGCACAACTAACATTAAACTTAAGGCATTGATATACCTTCCAAAATCACCATGAAACCTACAACTCTTCCACTTACAATCATATTCACGACCAAAGCAAAATCCTGAAACCTTAAAGACCTACAACAGAAGAATCTTTCCATCTATACATAGGGCTTTCTAAATAAATTCAAACAGGGACAACAAAAAAGGGGAAGCAATCCTCCACAGCTGTTATCCAATATATCAAGAAATTTTCATTATGGTCAAGAGTTCTAAATCACTATTGCTATCATCTGAGAACTAACTTCATGAAGAACTTCACTGAATACTAAAGTGAAAAATCCAACCATGTTAAAGGACAACTAAGCAACAAGGAATTTATCAAGATAAGTCTATGACTTTAGAAGATCTATAACACAAGTTCTATTTTCGTGACTTTGAAAATCAAGCCCTTTGCTTTCTATTCTACCACAATTTTCAGAAAGTTCGCTACATAATATCAGTCGCTCAGCAAACGATTCTAGTTCTACTCAAGAATTACATGATATGTCAAAGATGTGTTTCCAACCAACCCTGAGCTTACAAACAACCACTCATCTCCAGCAAGTTAGCTCTGACAAGAGACGTTTAGAAAGGTAGAATAATCCCCAAAAGTTATTTCTTTTACTTTTCCATTATAGAATAACATAATAACCTCACAGAAGAATTTTCTGAATAAGTTGCAAAGACAAACACTGCCCAGGAAGAATAATACAAGACAATTCCCAAGATTAAAGCTTTCAAAAGCAATATATAGCTTCGCATTGAGTCTCAAGAAGATTATACCACACCTTGATAAACCTCGAGAGATCCTGAATCACTTTTCAAGATGCAAGGATTGTAAAACAAGCCCAAAGATCACAAATAGAAAACCAAGACCCCAAAGACCATATAAAAGACATCTGTCATTTCCGACATTAGGCTATTCACACAGTTATAAGGAAAAATACTGAATTATAAACAAGTTTATAGCATCAGGTTATGAAGAACTATCATCAACTAGTAAACCAACGAACAAAGCTTTTGTGTATCATGCCTATGCACAAGACTGTTACATAAAACATAAAACAACTTGTGGACACAATTGAAAAATATGATAGAAACATTATCTCCAAGGTTAAAACATTGGAAGGAAATATTATCTAGTGTAGTTTAGTAAAACAAGTACAATGACTAAACAGAGGATTGAAAGAATAAACAGATCCATTGAACGTTATGGTAATTGAAATCAGTTATTTAACATTTTAAGAAAGAAAGTTACTAACCCAATCATAAGCAATTGTTTGGTTGCACCAGTGAGCTAGTGGCGGCACAAGTATTCGCCCTGCATAGAACTTATTAATGTAAGAAGCCTCAACAAAACTTTATTTATTAACCCAAAGAAATGATAGCTATGCTAGCAGAGTTTAAAAATGATTCCATGGACATAAACAAAGTTCATACTAATTGTTTAGAAGACGGCTAAGCATTCTAGAATCTACATTTTCGACCTTTTCCAGTTTGCCATCACCAGATTCCAGTAAGGCAATATTTGTCAAAATCAAAATTTTGGCAATTGCTATTTCCAATCTAGAAATGAACTCAGCACCTTTGAAAACCACTACTGCAATGAGATTGTGCACTCTTAACATCTGATATCTGCAATTCCATAAACCTAAAATGATTATGGCTTGATTTCAAGCCAAATATGCTGGTTTCCCTCACATTGCGTTGAGTGGCTAGAAAAGGGCCAATTCGTAGCACATTTAGACTACAGAAATTGTTTACCGTTGTCAAATAAATACAATCCCAGTAAAAGTGGGGGCAACACGGTGGAGTTAATTAAAAAATTGCAATGAAAGTCAATGAAATTTCAGGATGTAACAAATCCAGATGTTTATATCAGAATATCTGTCCATCATTTGAACAACAGTAGTCCCAACTCTCTACATGCATTGTCTGTAGTCAATCGTTACTCTGATGCTAACAGATATCTTCCTACAAAATCTTAAAATACAATATTTGTTGGAATTGCCTACTTTGTTCCGAATGCATTACAAGATTTACATGTAATTTAAAAATGCCAGAGAAAAGTTCCAGAAATTTCACCAGATCTTGAAGTCTTTAAGCCAAAAGCTTTGGACACCTCTTCAGGTGTTGTTTGTACTCGGGATGGAGGAAGAGGGGGTGGAATCTGCATCACATTGTATAGACAAAAATGTCCACAAGTATCACAACCAATAATTAGAAAAAAGTAACATATGAACATTGAAATGAACCCTGACTGCAGCAAAGCAAAATATGCATTGAATACACGAGAACTTACCTTCGAATGTGTACACTGTCTTTTACCAATTAGCGTGCTTGTGGTTCTTTCTGTACCATTCTTTTGAGTTTGCAGGCTATCTTTATCCTTATCAATAGTTTCCTTTACAAGGTCGACACCAAGTTCAGTGTCATGTTCAGCAGACATGTCATGTTCAATTTCAACAGTTACCGGGTTCAGATCACCATCCACAATTTCACTGATATCATTAAGCTTCAGCTTTAAACCATCCTTCATTGTTATCTCATTACACACAAGCCCATTTGAAACATTACACATGGGATTTGCATCCCCTGTCCTACTTTTACCTTTGCCTTCTCTCTTTGTTTTCGTCTTGTTCACAGCTTTCTCAACTCTAATGACATCATTATTAATGTGACTATCTCCTGATGAAAAGGGTATATTTTCTGCAGAAGAAGATGAAACAGGTTTCTGGAAATGTAAAATACCAAATTCTGCCAAATTCTCTTCTTCAGCATGCACTGTCTCATCTGTCCCTTTGCATGCTTTATCTAATGGCGGACTTGTAGGAGTAATTGCTTGATGCAACTCCTCGCAGTGAATCATAATTTTAACATCAGAATTATTTTTTCTACCATCCATCACAGTAGCTTCATCACATAATATGTCCCTTGAGGCTTCAGAATATGCATTCCTACTATTTCTGCTTCTTATTGTATTGGATTTACGTGGTCTCCCTCTTCTCTTTTTGGAACCAGTGACAGCAAATTCTGAAATAGGAATTTCAATTTCTGGGGTCCGTTCTACTGGAGTAGAATTATTAATCAATTGCTCCAAATGCACCTTGTTCTGAGATGATTGCTCAATTTCCTGCTTAGCAGCTCTAAGATCAGCATCACCCTCTGAATCAGGGAACCTGCCAATGGTCAGGTTTGCATTGCAGTCTCCTATGTTCACAGTTCCTGTAGACTCTACCAATTTGGCTTCATCAAGAGAACCCACACAGTCAATCTTTTCTTTGGATTCTTTGGTCCTCTTATATCTTTGTGGAACATTCTCCTCAGTTTTAACAGGATCTTTGCCTCTTCTCCTTTTGGGGGTAATTTCCTGACGCAACTCACAGTCAGTCACATCTTTCAATTCTTTACCATCAGAATTATTACTTATGCCATCCATCACTGTACCTTTATCACATAATATGCCTGCTGATGCTTGAGAATACACATTCCTGCTATTAGTATCTGACTTACTTGGTCTCCTTCTTCTTTTGCAACCAATGTCAGCAAATTCCAAACTATGACTTTGCGACCCTTCTTTTACAGGAGTACAATTATCAATTAATTGCTCCAAATGGACACTGTTCCAGGATGATTGTTCAACTTCCTGGTTATCAGTTCTGTTATCAGCATCACCCTTGGAATTAGGTAACTTGTCAATGGTCTGGTTTGCATTGTTTTCTTTTATATTCACAGTTCCTGTAGACTCTATTAATTTGACTTCATCATGAGAGCTCCCACCGTCGATCTGTTTTTTGAAAAATTTGCTCTTGTATTTTCGTGAAACATTTTTCTCAGTTTTCACAGGACCTTTGCCAACATGAAATGCTGAGAAATTTGGAGATTTCGTCCTCCTTAATTCACAGCCAGAATCTGTCCATATATTTTCATGGTCTACTTGTACATCACTGTCCATATCTGATGACTTGGGTCTTGGAGCTTCCTTTTCTACAAATTTACAGGGAACGCCTGGGGACAAGTTAGCTTCTGTTCCTTTCAAGATATTAGGATTGTCCTGTGATCCCACAAATTCTTTTCCAGAGGCTGTCAACTTATCTTCTTGGACTATCTGTACATGACTGTCCATGTCTGAGGACTTGAAACTTAAAGATTTATTAGGTGCACCTGAACTCAAGTTAGCTTTTGATTCTTTTAAGATATTAAATTTCTCCTGTGATTCCACAACTGTGAAAACCTTTTCAGGCTTGTCTTCTGTGCTCAGCTGGCAACAAATAGATTTCTTTGACAATGTAGCAGGCTGCAAATCGTGTCTTACTCTCTTACTGTCCCTTAGTGAGGATTCCCTTCGAGAATTTGTTCTGGACAAGCTTTGTTCTTGTTCCAGTAAACTTGATTTGCCAGTCTCTGTGCCATCAACCTGTACCACTGGGCACTCGGAGTCAGGTTTTTCCATTTTCTCCTTGCTTGCACAATCTTCTGTATTGCTAGCTGGTAGAATATGCATATTTACACTTGGTTTCCTATTGGATATACTGATAATATGGTTCCAGTTAAATGGAAAACCATGCAGGAATAAATGGATTACCTGATGAACTATGAGTTAGAACATAGAGTAAGTAATCATCATAAAATACCCCAAACTAAAAGAAGAAACAGAAATCATCTACCATACTTGGAAAGGAAAACCATTGTCATTAGTGCATTGTTCATCAATTATACCCATCAGAAGAACATCAAGCCCATCAACCGTCCTCAGCTTGCATTTCTCTAGACGGGATTCTATAGGTGCTGTCCTAAACTTGTCACAATCCAGCAAACTGTAACAATGAAAACCACATAGATGAATATGGATAAAAATTGAAAAAGGTGAAGATACACCAACATAGCCTCCATAAAACAGCTGAGCCAGCAACTAGCTGAAAGGTTTCCTATATCTCTTACTCTGGTGTTGTGTACCCTCCAACAGCTACCTGTTCATCATCAATGATGCCATTCTGAGGACAGTCTTTAACCACCCTAATCAAATACCACTTGTATAAAGTAACCTGCATAAACAAAACAAGAATACAATGCAGTCAATAGTAAATATGTGAGTTAGTACCCTAGCAATAATTGCTTTGAGAGATCAAAATTGTTCAAGGATCGATACTAGGTGCAAAGACAACTGCAAGGAATCTTTCTGACAAGGTAAGCCACATTCATTTATGTTACGTACCAGAATCCATATTACTGTTATGTCAACCAATTAATAACAAATTACTGCCACATTAAATATTCTGAATCATGTTCATAATAGGAATAATAAACTGTTAAAATTTGGGTACTACCTCACAAGTGGTCCCCTAAGGCTTTGATCTTAGGCATAGGGAAAAGTGTCCAAAATTATTTTTACTTTTCTCTTATAGTGACATTATAAGTGGTAAAGTTACATTCTAACTTAAAAGTGACTTTACAAGTGGTAAAGTTACATTCTAATTTAGAAGTGACTTTATTAAATTCAATGAAAAATTAGAAAGTGAAAAAGTGACTATGGAAATAAAAGGCTAAGTGGGTTTTTATTTAAGTGAATGAGTTAAAAAATAAAAAGTGAGAATTAAATACACATTTATTCTCACCCCTAGATCTAAATGAATCTCAGTCATTAGATCTTAGGGTAACTCAAAAGTTCATTTAGAGAGTTAAAAGTAGAAGAGAAGAGAAAAAAATCAATTCATTCTTTCATAAGCATTTGAGAGAAAGAGAAAAGAGAGCAAGGAGAATATTTCTGAGCAGTGTGGAAGTGAAGGAAGGCAGCAAGAAGACATTTCAACAAACATGGACATCAGCATTTATTGGCACGCATCCCATGGCAAAACTGTACAACAGGAGAAAGGCACAGAAATCGAAGAAGAGGGGCAGCACAAAAATTGACGAAGAGGGACAGCAACAAGGACACAAATTTCGAGGCAGTCATACTGCTGAAATCCGTGTTGTCCATACAGTTAGTACAAGAAGTTCTGCACACATTTTTCAAAGCAGGTCATATAGCATTTAAAGTTGTTTTATTGCTGTAAAAATTTCTGTTTTGGTTGTTTGCTGATTGGCACAATTTTCGAGGTGGAGTTCAAGCACGGAATTCGAGATAAGTTTTAATTTGTGATTGCTGGAATTTTTACTGTGTATTTCAGTTTTTCTGTAAAAGCATTTTCAATTTTTCAGAAATAAAAAAGACCTCTCAAACTGGTTTTCCCCAAGAGTTGTAGATGGTTTTTCCAGTGTCACATTGACCAAAAATCTCTGTGTTATTTTATGTGTGGCTGTCTATTATGTAAAAATTAATTAGTTTTAGGTTTATTATTTAATTTTAGATTAAATTAGACGAAAGAGCACGATCATAAGATCATGCCCTTTCCCCAAAGGGTGCCCATGGCGATATATAAGCTAGGAAACCCATTGTAATCAATCATCATCTGTCTATTCATTATTAATAAGATATTTATATATATATAATTCTGTTCATCCAGAGGTTTTTTATTTCATCTGGTATCAGAGCCAGCCATTGCTGCAGCTCTTGTTCACTCCTCGTACAGTGCGTCGTTTGCGCTCACTACCAGCTTCGTTCCGCCCTATCCGCGTCCATATACACAGTCAAACCACCGTTGTTCCGTCCGCAGACCATCCGCCACAACGTTGTGTTCCCCATTCCATTGTGACGGGCTCTGCAGTGAATTCCGCTTGAGATTTTTTATTAAACGGTCCGCTAAAAGTGTTATTTGCTACCGGAGGTGACCCCACCAGCAAACGTGACGGTCAACAAAGGCATAAAATAGTTGTAACGTGAAATATACAAAACGTTTTATAACATTAATTTATATATAATATATATAACATATTATATGTACGTGTTATATATATAATATTATATATATATATATATATATATATTATATATATATATAATTAAATTTATTTTAATTAATTAACAAAAAAAAACTTATGTCATATAATTAAATTAATTATTTAAAAAAAAATATATATATATTATAATATATATATATTATATATATAATTAAATTATTTTAATTAATTAACAAAAAAAAAACTTATGTCATATAATTAAATTAAATTATTAAAAAAAAAATATATATATATATATAATTATATATATATATATATTTAAGTTGACAGATAAATACACGCCCTCGCAAACCCGCTCAATGTCAACAATGACAATGGCAGATTTCCAAAAAAAATTGTTGGACTCGGAGCGTAAGATACATAGCAACCACAATGAGCTCAGTAAAAGATTAGATGAATTCTAGATCAAGCTTGAGAGGCAGGCTAACGATATCAAAAATCAGGGTGACAAAATCAAAAATCTTCAGGATACGACAAATTGAAAAGAAATAAAGATGGAAAACCAACATGTCCAAACAAAAGTAGAAATCGGAGAGGCATTAACAATGCTGAAACTTCTGTGTAAAAAAAGAGAATTGTACACCCGCACAACTACTAAAAGAAAATCAAGAGAACCAAGAGCACATCTCATCAGATTCAACAAAGTCAACAGACTCTCACGAAAAAGTTGAGTCCCCAAAAAAATCAACGACACCCCACCAAGAAGTGAGTAACACAGCCTTTACAAACAAGCAACTATGGGATACCTTTCTCAATCAACACCCCTTTTTCGCTCAACCATTAGCAACATACCAGCGAACAGCAACACCCGAGACAAGACCGGCAACAGATCTAGCAGTTCAGAGTTGTGTGAGATTTGGCACCGCAAGATGGGGCACATGTATCATGGGGCCTTGAGTACATTGCAGGAGATCACCACTGGTGTGCCATATTTCAGTTCTGATCACCTTGATGTATGTAGAGGATGTGCAATGGGAAAGCTTGCCAGATCCCCTTTTCCTAGCAGTGACAACAAAGCGACCAGGATCCTTGACTTTATTCATACCGATGTGAATGGTTGGATGTCTCATGTATCCTTGAGTGGCTATGAGTATTATGTTTTATTCATTGATGACCACTCCAAGAAGACCTAGATTCAGTGATGCGGGGGAGCGCCCCCCCCCTTCGAACCCGCTCCCGAAGCGCGCTCCGGGCGGGAGCGGCTCGGGAGCGGTCGGGGCGGCTCCCCAAATCGCTCCCGGACGGAGCGATTTCGGGAGCGCCGCTCCCGTAAAAAAATTTGCGCTCCCTGGTCTGTGAGGGAGCGCTTCAGGGAGCGATCGATCCCGCGCTCCCGGAGCGCTTTTTAATGCCCGGGAGAGATCGGGGAGCGATTGCTCCCTGATCGCTCCCAGGCATTAAAAAACGCTCCGGGAGCGAATTTTAAAAATTCGGGAGCGGTTCGGCGGAAAAAAATTCCGCGGACCCGAAAAAACAAAAAATTTAACTTATTTTTTTGGATTTATAAGCCCAATGGGCCAAAACAAAATCATTTCAATGAGATTGAGCTTGAGTTTGAGAGCAAAGGAGCAAGGAGCAAGAGTTGACGAGCAAGGAGCCAGAGCTGAGGAGCGAGGAGCAAGTGCCAAGGAGCGAGGAGCAAGCTTGCAGAGATAAGTAACTTAATCATTTAGTTAGTTTAGCTGGTTAGGTGGTTAGTTTGGTTAGTTTAATTTACCTGTTTGAGTTTAAAGATCATTAATTTAAATTAAATTAATAAATTAAATGAATTAATCCCAATAAACTAAATTAATTTGCAGATTCAAGACTCAAACCCTACAAACATCAAACACGATGGACCTGGGGATTTTTATTGGCATTTTCTTCTTCCTGGTCCCTTTTCTGGTTATTATGGTGGTGGAGGGTAGGAAACGGAGGGGGCCTGATACTGAAGAGGTGGATGAAGAAGCCGGAGGAAGTGAAATAGGTGAAAACCCCAGTGAGGAGGATGTGGAGGAGGGTCAAAAAACTAAACAAGACCAAACTCCATTGTGGAAATATGTTCAGAGGGCTGAAGCAGGGAGAGGGGGTGGAACCACTAAATTTCATTGCCCCCATTGCAATTCTGATTTCACAGGTTCATACACCCGTTTTAGAAGACACCTTTGTGGGAAAAGGGCATGGGATGGAGAGAAACAAATAGGAATCAGAACTTGCGAAAAGGTGTCAACAGCAGATAGAGCCAAATACATAAAGGAAGAGGAGGACGCCCAATACAAAGCAAAAAGATCAAGGGGTTTCTTTGAAAGCTCACAAAGAACTGCTTCAGCATCCTCCCAAGGCAGTGGATATGGACATGGAGGCTCAGGGTCATCATCTTTACGCTGTAGAACCATATCAGATTTCCTTGATGAGGGGTGTAGGCATGATGTGGATTCAAAAATTTACAGGTTCCTCTATGCAAATGGGATACCATTCAATGTTCTACGCTCACCTTATTGGCACGAAATGGTTTCTGCCATAAATGATGCCCCTAAAGGAAACAAGAGCCCTGGGTATGACAAGGCAAGAACCGTTGGACTTGATCATGAAAAAGCAAAAATATCACATTCTTTGAATAGAATGACAAGTTCTTGGACTGAGCATGGGGTGTCCATCGTATCTGATGGATGGACAA